>JAPVLO010001332.1:0-106536 GCA_027257055.1 Cephalopachus bancanus | reverse complement strand
GTAGCCAAGTCAACAAATGATGGTAGGAAAATTAAATTGGCACATGCAAAGAATAAGTCTACACTCTTACCTGACACCATATCAAAAGAAACTGAAATTGGAAGACATAAATATACAAGCTCAAACTGCAAATTTCCTAGAAGGAAACTTAGCAGTAAGTCTTTGTATCTTTAAATTTGGAAAAATATTCTTAGATATGACACCAAAGAAAGCATGGACAGCAACAACAACAACAACAAAAAACACAGGTAATTTGAACTTTATCAAAATTGCAAATAATTTTATTTAAAGGAACACCTTCAAGAAAATGAAAAGACAACCTGAAGATTATGAAAAAATATTAGCAAATCAAATATCTAAGGGAGATGTATCTAAAATATATAAAGAACTTTTATAACTCAATAATAAAAAGACAACTCAATTGTTAAAATGGGCAAAGGGTCTGAATAGATATTTTCCCAAAGAAGTCATGAAAAAGACAAATAAACATGTGAATATATGCTCTAAATCATTAATCATCAAGGAAATAATTAAAGCCACAATGAATTACCACCTCATAACAAATAGGGTGTCTAGAATAAGAAAGTCAGAGGACAATAAATATAGAGAGGATGTAGAGAGATGAAAACTCTTACACATTGCTGGTGAGAATGAAAAATACAGGAATGTAACTTATTAAGAAGAATGGAGTGTGGAAGCACTGAGGACCATCAAGATGTAGTGCAAGTTATTATGTAGGACCTAACTACTCAGGCATCGTGTGGAATTTCACTTTGGAAGACATGTTTGAAATGACATCTGAAAAACGGCTATCATTAATTTGGTGAAGGACCAGAAGACCATTTCCAACAAAGGGGCTCATTTGTATAAATACCCCTAGGTGGTAACCAGAATGATGCCTTAGACAGGCAGAAGAAGAGAGCTTACATGATGGAAAGGAACAAGTAAAGTTTCAGATGGCTGAAGTAAGGTATGCAGTATGGTCCGGAACCAGACTGTGTAGGACTTTGTGTTCTCATGGTGCTTTTCTTTCCATAGCTGATATGCAATACTTCTCTAACACTTTCATCATGAATGATCAATCTACTCTCACTGACCTACCTGGGGAGGGTCTATTTCAAGTGCAATATCTTAATTCAGAGGTTTCAAAGGAATGGACTTTTATTTTATTTTATTTTTTTGAGTTGGAATCTCACTGTCTTGCCCAGCCTGGAGTACGGTGGCACACTCATGGTCACCACAGCCTTGACCTGCTGGGCTCAGGCAATTCTTCTTCCTCAGCCTTCCAAGTAGATGAAACCACAGGCATGCACCTCCACATCCAGCTAATTTTTTTAAAAAATTTTTTATTGTAGAGACACGATTTCACCAAGTTGCCCAGGCTGGTCTCAAACCTCTGGGCTCAGGCAATCCTCTTGCTTCCGCCTCCCAAAGAGCTGGGATTACAGGTGTGAGTCACCATGCCAGGCACTTTTGTCATTTTTAAACATAGACAGATATCAGAAATGCTCCCATAGTGCCTCTAACACTCCTGGAGGGATTTAAATGGGGCGGATATGGTTCATCAGTAATTAGTAGCAACATTTGCATATAATTAATCATTTGGTGAATTATAAACCAGTTCCTTTCTTAAATAAACTTCAAAGTTGTATTTATATTTTCAAGTTTTTTGTCCCCCCCCCCAGGAAAAAGCATGTTTCAAAAAGGGAGTGAGTTGAAAAGGTTTTGATAGCATCATTTTTGCTCATCTGGGAGACTCTAAATGCAAATGCAGGATTTTCTAGGAAAAAACGTCTGTCTTGTTCAGAAGTCAGTGACTGAGGAAGTCCCCCTGAGAGATCTCCCTGAGGTTTAAAAATATATATTAATATAACATATACAAGGAAGACCCCCAGAAACCCAGAATTTATTTGTAATCCATCACCTTCAAAATATTACACCTATTGAGACGCTTTTTCTCAAAACAGTTTTTTAACTTGTCAATTTTGATAACTTTTAGAGCTTCTTTCGTTATTTTGTTTCACCAATTCCATATCAGCAAAACATTTCCCCTTTGAGACTTTTTTCATCTGGGGAAACAACCAAAAAAAGTCACTTGGGCAGGATGAGGTGAATAGGAAGGGTAGGGTACCAAGGTTATGCTGCTTTAGGTCAAAAACTGCTGAACACTGCATGGTGTGGGCAGATGTGCTCATAAATCATTCATCATGAAATGGGCAAATGCTGCTGAAAGCATCTCCAAAAAAAAATTCACTGAAGCTGAATGCAGCCTCTCACATCAATGCTAGCTGGTATGCGTATGCAGATGGATTTCTAGAACACTTACCTAGTGGGGAAAATCTGTATTCTAAAAGATAATTCCAGGGCTTTTTTGTTGTCATCGTTGTTGTTTCATCATCATCATCATTATTATTATTATTATTATTATTATTATTATTATTTTGGTTCCCTCAACGAGCATGGATGAGCAAGGTTTTGTTGAATTTAAGCATTTTTGTGAGTTCACTTTTGAGTATTGTGAGATATATAAATGTATGCCATGTATATTTATCTGTCTCTCTAGTCATCTATGTATCTATAGCCATATATCTATAAAGTTGCTTATAAAACTAGTATACTGAGACTTTTCTGGTCTATACATTCTAGATTCTGTTGTCTTTGGACATCTGCCTGTATGTAATTCACACAGTAGACTCAATTACTTGTGCTTGAAATGTCTGCCTACAGCTACTTATTTCCAGTTTTTTTAAAAATCATCACTGGTCAACATGTTAGTCAATCAGCAACATTTATTGATTTTAATATGCTGAGCAAGAAGAGGTGTTAACTGTGGAGAACTTGGCTATAAAGAACTCATAGCAACAAAGAGAAATAGCTGGAATTAAGTTGCTAAATATAGTCTACTCTCTTGATTAAACAAATGAAAATAGTCCTTGCCAAGAGCACTCAGGAATAAAAGGGTGGTAGCAAAGGGTGTCTTATAGAAAAGCATTACGATTCCTATTTTCTAATTCCCATCTGGTTGGCTTCAGATGTCAAGAAGTTTGTTTGTTGATTGATTGGTTTTCATTTTGAGCCATTGGGTTTCCCATTAGCTCCCATTCTCTTTTCTTCCTTCCCACCAGTGAATACTGCCAAATATGACTTTAGCAGACCCTGGAGGACAGCGTGAAAGGGAGTAGGAAACCAGAGACCCGGATTCTAGTAATTGTTTGGCCATTCATTGGAGAGTGTAATTATACCCTCTAACCCTATGGATTTTAGAAACAGTGATTGCACTCGATTTTCAAAATGTATTCTGTGGAGGTACCTCTCAGATCACCTTGAAGGATAAGAGATAGGATTATCATCTATATTATGGTATAGATTTGGCGTCAAAAAAGACTCTGACCCTAAGAGCAGTCTGAAAGTCTTTGGATAATGTACTCTCTGAGTGAGAACTTTCCTGGTTGAAAAATTCTCCCAATTCAAGCTGGGCACAGTGGTGGCTCATGCCTGTAATCCCAGTACTTTGGGAGGGAGAGGCAAGAGTACTGCCTGAGCTCAGGGATTTGAGACTAGCCTGAGCAACTTGGTGAGACCTAGTCTCTATGATAAATCAAAAAAATTAGCTGAACGTGGTGGCACATGCCTTTGGCTCCAGCTACTTGAAAGACTGAAGCAGAAGGATCCTGAGCCCAGCAGGTTGAGTCTGTGGTGGCCATGAGGACTCCAGCCTGGGTGACAGAGTGAGCACAAGTAATTGAGTCTACTGTGTGAGTCTACTGTGTGGACAGGCAGATATCCGAAGGAAAAAGAACTTAGAATATATAGACCAGAAAATTCTCAGTTTACTAGTTTGAAAGTAAAAGAAAAAAGAAAAATCCTCCCAATTCAGCACTCTGTCAGGAAGGTTGAACCTGCTAGGGTGTGTCTTCTAGAAAACAAAAGAGGGCACTCTTTCAGCACAGTTTGGTGTCTTGAAGGTGGAAGTTTACTCTTTGAGTCTCCAGAAATTCAGAGAAAGATTTTTTTTTTGAGTTGAAGTCTCACTCTTATTGCCCAGGTTGGAGTGCAGTGGCATGATCACTGCCACGACAGCCTCGACCTGCTGGTCTTAGGCAATGCTCCCACCTCAGCCTTCCGAGGAGCTGGAACTACAGATGCACGCCACCACGCCCAGCTAGTTTTGGTGATTTATTGTAGAGACAAGGTCTCACCAAGTTGCCCAGGCTGTTCTTGATCCCTCGGGCTCACGCAATCCTCTTACCTCGCCCTCCCAAAGTGCTGGGATTAGAGACTGAGTCACCGTACCTGGCAGAGATTTTTCTTAATGACCACAAAGAAGAGATCTTTTAAAGATTTCAGTAATCTCTGACTTCAAAATGTTCTCTTTCCAGGCTATTCTTATTTGAGCACTTACACAGTCATCAAGAACATCAGAAAACTGTACCACAATGTGCTTAGAAAGGAAAGTAATAGCTCTTAGCAGCCACTGTGGTGAGGATTCACATGAGAACTCACGACTATATCCCAGTTAAGGTAAACAGATACACCTCCAAAATCTCAGTGGATTGATGTAATACAAGTTTATGTTGCTTGCGTAAAGCCCAGAAATTGTGTTTCTGATCAGAAGATGCCTCTCTACCAACCAAGAGATTATTAAAGGATAACATTCATTGACATTTTCCAGCTTTGCTGTCTTCCTATAAGGCTTCCAGAATCACTGCACTCATCGGGAGAGAGTTGACATAAAGAATGTTCCTATGAATCAAGGTTGATAGCAATACACATCGTCTACACTGATGTGTCATATAGCCACTTGGTCATTGCAGGACTTATTGGGAGAAGTCACCAATCTGTCTACTTAGGAGAAAGAGAACAATAGTTTAGAAGCCAGATTATGCTTCATAGTACTTAACCTTCAGAAGAGCTCTATAGCATAGATACCATTATTATGTCCAGTTTATAGCAATGCTTGTGGGACCACAAAGACATTAAATAGTAAGTTGCAGATGTGGCACCCAAATCTGTTTCCCCTGATGCCAAGGATGGCACCCCTATCATTATGTTATTCTCTTTCCTGTAACTGGGGATATGTCCCTGTTGTGTACCCTTTGATTCTTTGCCTTCATCCATTATTTATTTCTCCTAATATGCTCTTTCTTCCCCTTTAAAGTTTACCAAATTTAGTTTATCTTTCAAAATTTAATTTATACATTATCTTCTTTGTGAAGGTATGGCTGATTAGCCTACGTCAAGTTCACTCTCTACTGAGATTCTAGATTTTTAATGGTGTCATTTAGATCCAAGTATTTTAAATGATGTACTAACATGATACCTGGTAATTACTGTCAGAAAGTATTTTTCCCCAATAAAGCATGGAGAATTTAATACAGTTTAGAAGACCCATCTCTTCCACCCTCAGTGTTTCATGTTTGGCAAATTATTAAATATTCTAGATCTTAGAATTCTTTACTATTCTGTAAATCTGGTTAAAACTGGAAAAGGTAAAGCAGGGACATGGATCAAATATATACTAGAAAGCTACAAAGAAAAAGGTGATGCGAAAGTCATATTACGGTTTAAAATGTAAAACACACAGAGAAGAATGACTAGAAATACCCAAGCCCAAAAGATCAACAGAAGTTGTTCTGTGGGGGGGCAGTGGGGGAGAGTCTTATGTTTTAATACAGTTTACTTTGTTATGCTTTTTAATTTAAAAATTAATGCATTTGCTTTTACAATAGACTACTGATTATAAAAAGGAAGAGTGCGCTGGCACAAGGTCATGTTAGCTATAGGCTGACGATGACAAGAGAAGCATGGCCAAGCCGGTGACCATTTCCATCCCATGGACTGTGCTCTCAATGAATTTATCATCTTGTGGTAGGGACTGACAGACACAAAAAATCAAATAGAATTATTTCAAATTGTGTTAACTATTAGGAGGAGGGAAAAAAATGCTGTGACAGAAAATCTCATGCAGTAGAGAATGACGAGGGAAGGTCTTTGTAAGAAAAGAATGGTTCAGCCAAGAGCTTAACAACGGCAAACAGCAGCTCCCAGGAGGAAGAAGGAGGACAGCAAAGCCCCTGATTAAAGGAAGAGTTTGGGTTTTTCTGGCATCTGCTTATTTCTTGCTGAAAACCCCATTGACCAGTTACCAGACACAATCGTGCACACTAGCAACTCACATTTAATGACTTAAGTTCCTTTAATTTGGTTTTCTAATGATAATAATTTGGACGCTTTAAAAAATATAGAGTATCTAATAATGTGTTTCAACACCAGGGGTTCTCTTCCCCAGACCTGCAATAAATGTAATCACCTACAATGGTCAAATTGTTCTATAGAAGATACTTCAATGACTTTTCTTTAACCTGTCCACACTACCTGTGCAGAAATTCTGCTTTTAAAGTCCTTGCAAAGGAGGCTGTGACCCAAACGACTCCACTCCCATCCAACTGGGCATTGAATTCAGAACCCATGGAACTGCCTGACCAGCAATTAATATGATTCTATCTCTAAAGGAGAATCCAAACTAAGCCAAAGGACCGCAGTGTGTCTGAGGCTGTCAGATTTGGGAAACGTAAGATCGTGAAGCATTTTGACTGTCTGTGGTGCACAGAATTCCCAGACCAAGTGGACGCTGATGCTATGGGAAGATAAAACTAAACTCCTGACTAAAAGTCCATCCTCAGAGAAAGAAGAATGAAGCCGTTGAGCAGCAGAAATGAGAAAGAACCATGGTATGCAGAAGGAGTGAGTCAGAGAAAGAGAAGCAGATTGATACCTTCTTGAGTTAAGGGGAACTTGATTCCACTCCCTTCCATTTGGTTCTGTGGTATATCACTAAATCTGTGCTACGTTTTCCCTTAACCTAAAGAAGAAGACACAGTGAGAGGTCTAAGGAGTCTGCCGTAGTGAAACTCACTTGGAATGGTTCAGAGATCACTGGAATCACATTTCCCCAAATGCAATTGTTTACTTTCACAGCTGTTATTGTGGTCCACTAGACAATGCATATAATACAATAAATGGCACATATTGAAGGGGAACAACTTGATAAAAGTACATACCTAGGAAACTATCACCACAATCAATATAATGAAGGCATCCAGCACCATCCAAAGTGTATTCGAGCCCTTTTGCAAGATCTCATTCCCTTGCCTCCCTACCTCTTCCTGCCTTCAGGCTACAATCAATCTAATTTCTGTCACTGGAGGTTAGCTTTCATTTTCTAGATTTTTTAATAAATGAAATCCCACAGTAGGTATTTTTTATCCTTGGTCTAGTTAAATTTGCTCAGCATAATTAGTTTGAGGTTCATGAATGTTGTAGCACGATTCAATAGTCCATTTTTGTTGCTGAGGAATGTTCTATTGTTAAAACATTGATTCATTTTTTAAATGGATATTTGGGTTATTTCACTTTTGACCACTAAAAATAAATCTGCTATGAATGGTACATAGTTTCGTATGGACATAAAATTTTATTTTATTTTATTTTATTAAATAAATGCCTGGGAATGGAATAGCTATTTCATAGGATTGGTATTTGTTGAACTTCTTGAAACGTTCAAACCTCTTTTACAAAGCTTTGTGCCCTTGACTATTTTCTCCCCAGAAGTATATGAAAGTTCCATTTTTGCTACATTCTTATAAATACTTGGTATGGCTATTTAAAAATTTTTAATTTTAGCCACTTTAGTGGTATCACATTATAGTTTAATTTTACTTACATAAAGAAAGAGAGAGAGAGAGAGAGAGAGAGAGAGAAGATGATAGTTTTCAAGATACATACCTATGTCAAATTTATCAATCTATCCACTTTATATGTGTGTACTTATTTTAGTTCAGTTATCTCTCAAAGCAGTGAAAGAAAAGCTCTTTATTTGGGGAATGTAATTCTAAAATATATCTACTCTGGACTCTGTTACATCGCCTATTTTTCCACAAATTCTTTATACGAAAGCATATTGTGTTTATGGTTGTAGCTTTATTGTTCTCGTTAAGTCTTGACACAAGATCGTGCTAGTATAGTGTGATGCAGTTTTGTAGAACTTTGTTGTTCTCTTTCAAAGTTGACTTGGCTATGCTAGGCTCTTTGCCTTTCTATATGAATTTTAGAAGTATATTTTCACTTTCTACAAAATAAGATTTTGTTATGATTTTGCTTGTGGATACACTGACAGTGTAGATCAATTTTAACAATACTGAACTTTCCTATTCACAAACCTGACAAGTATATCCATTTGAGAACATTACATAAATGGAATTATGAATTATGTAACATTTTGAGGTTCATTTTTTCACTTAACATAATGCATTGTATCGACAGTTTATTTCTCTGTATTCCTTCATAGCATTCCATTGTATGGATATATTAGAGTTTGTTCAACAATTCATTCCCTGAAGGGCATCGGCACTATTTCCAATATTTTTCTGTTACAAATAAATTGTTATTACTTTTTGGCTTAAACAATAAAGATTTATTTTTTCTTTTAAAAAATTTATTGTTTTTTTTTTAATTTCAAAGATGTGAGGTACAAATTCAGGGTTAGGTACATAATACATGTTTATTTAGGTCTTTAAAAAGTATTTTCAGCAATGCTTTTAAGCGGTCAGTCTATAGGCATTATAAATAATTTGTCATATTTATCCCTAAATAGTATATATTTTAGTACTATTGTAATTAATATTGTTTTGATAATTTTAATTTCCAAATGTTTATTGTTAGGACAGAAATACAATCAAGTTTTAAAAATTTATCCAGTAATCTTGCTAAAGATGTTTGTTAGTTTTAGCAATTTTATTGAGTTTCATCAGATTTTTTTTTTCTGCATATACAATCATGCAAATAAAAATAGGGTTTTTTTTTTTTTTTGGCAGTGTGAATGTCTTTCGTATTTTGCCTTACTGCACTGCCTAGAACTTCTAATACAATCTTGAATAGAATTAATGAGAGGAAATCTCTTGTCTTGTTCACACTCTTGGGGGGAAAGAATTCAGTCTTTCAACATTAGGTATCAGAATAGCTGTAGGTTTTCTGAGGAACTTCTTTTATATATGACTACTTGGCTGAGTTTTCAAAAGGGAAGAGATGCAGGATTTTGTTAAATACATTTTATGTTCCTAGTGAGAATCACATATTTTTTCTTATTTAGTGTGCTAATTTGGAGAAATTTTGATGACTTAACACTAATCTTGTTTTTGTTACAAAATTCCCATTTGGCCATGATGTAAATTTTAACTACAAAACCAATTTCTTGGCTAGATCCAGAACGATTTAGGTAATCTATTTTTTTGTGAGTGATCTTTGGTAGTCCTTTTCAGGTATATTTCTACTTCATTGCAGTTGCCAAATGTATTGGCATGAAGTTGTCAGTACCATTTCTGTATTCTCTTAAAACCTTATTTTTGAAATATAGACTGCTGTAGGGAGTTGCAGAACTAGAGGCCTGTGTATGCTTCATCCAGCTTCCCCCAGTGTGAGTCATTTTGTAGCTGTAGTAGAATATCAAAACCAGGAAATTACTTTGACTAGACCACAGACTTTGTTTCTACCATCTAACCTGCAGAGAGAGAGAGAGAGAGAGAGAGAGAGAGAGAGAGAGAGAGAGAGAGAAACAGTGTGTGTGTGTAGTTCTACTCAATTTTATCCTACGTGCACATTTATGTAACCCCCACCACAATCAAGAGAGACTGTGCTATGACCCCCAAGAACTCCTTTGTTCTAACTCCTCGTGTAAATACCCCCAACCCATCCATCCTTGTCCCTGTCATCTGACAGCCACTAATCTGTTCACTATCTCTATAATCTTGTTGATTTGAGAACACTACATAAATGGAATTATGAATTATGTAACATTTTGAGGTTCATTTTTTCACTTAACACAATGCATTGCATTGATAGTTTATTTCTCTGTATTCCTACATAGCATTCCATTGTATGGATACATTAGAACTTGTTCAAGCATTCATCCCCTGAAGGTCATCAGCACTATTTCCAGTATTTTTCTGTTACAAATAAGCTGTTATTATTTTTTTTGGCTTAAACAGAAAACATTTATTTTTCTTTTTAAAAATGTATTGTTCTGTTTTGTTTTGTTTTTTTAATTTCAAAGATGTGAGGTACAAATTCAGGGCTGGGTACATAAGTGGTCATCGTACAGGTAATGTTTGGGCCTCCCCTTGGTCCCCACTTTGTCTGGCTTGAGATTGGGTATGCTTACTGATATGAAGGGCCTCCCCCATGGCAGTGCCCCACTATTGCCAATCCCTTTCTTATGGTATCATGATAAATGTTCAGGGTCTGCTTATTAGTGAGAACATGCAGTACTCAGATCTTTGTTTCTGTGATAGCTCACTGAGTGTTATAGACTCTAAATCCATCCAAGTTACTGTGAAGCCCATAATTTTGCTTTTCTTTATGACTTCATAGTATTCCTTTTAACTAAGAAGAAGTGTGCAAATAAGGCTATTAATAACATTTGTGTGCACATGTTTGAATAAACATAAATTTTTTTCCCTCGGTGTCAGATCTGTGCAGTATGCTAATTGTTTAACAGACTGTGTACTGTGTACACATAGCATAATGTGTACTTTTGGGTTTGGGGCTTTTTGTTTTTGTTTTTGTTTATCCATAGTTGACAAACTATTTGCTAGACTGACTACTGTTTTACCTTCCTACCACCAATGTGTGAGATATTCAGTTTCTCTGCATCATTGCTATCATTTGGTATTACCTCTACAATTTGCAATTTTAGTTGTTCTAATGAATGTACGTGGTGGTAGCTCACTATAGTTTTAATTTGCATATCTCTAATGGCTAACCATAATGAAAAATTGTTCACAAACTTCGTTGCTGTCTATCTGTAGCAACCCTTTGGTGAGATATCCCTTGATTATCCCTTTGCTAGCTCTAAAATCAGTAGTCACATCATCTCCCTAATTCTTAATATTGAAATTAATGTTATGCCATTTTTCCCCAAGTCTAGATATGAATTTACCAATATTAGTTATTTCCTCAAATGGCAAGTTCTTCCTTGTTTCACTGTCTGATTTTTCTTATTGCCTTTCTTTTGGTTACTTTGGTTATAATATTTTCTTCTTTTTCTAGTTTCTTATGGCAGAAATTGAAGTTATTTATTTGAGATATGTTGGTTTCTCTAATATCTCTTTTTAGTGCTATAAATTCCCTATTAACGACTGCCTTAGTGTTATCCAACAAATTCTGAAATATTGCACTTTCATCTTAATCAAGTTTAAATTACTTTATAATTTCCTTTCTGATTTCTTCTTTACCATGTGGATAATGTAGAAGTATGCTATTTAGTTATCAAGGATATAATGATTTTTATCCAGAGATATGTTTTTAATTTATAATGTAATTTCATTGTATCAGAGAATATACTTTGTATGATTGAATCCTTTTCAATTATTGAGATTTGTTTTATGACACTAAATATGGTTTGTCTTGGTAAATGTTCTGAAAGCACTTGAATATGATATGTCTTTTTTCTATTTTTGTGTGGAGTGCTCTATAAATACACATTAGGCCAAGTTGGTTAATTGCGTTTTTCAAGTCTTCTATATCTTTAATGATTTTCTGTCTTCTTGTTTTCCCAATTGTTCAGAGAGGTATTGAAGTTTCTGACTATAATTGTGATCTGTCTATTTCTCCTTTTCAATTTATCAATTTTTGTTTCATATATTTTGAAATTCTGTGTTAGCTATTTAAATATTTTAGATTGTTATATCTTTTTGATAAGCATAGCTCTTTATCTTAATAAAATAACCCTTCTCATCCCTGGTAATATTCTTTGCTCTGAAGTCCACTTTGTCTGATGTTAATATAACTATTCTAGTTTTTTTTTTAATTTTCATACTTTTACCATTAATCCATTTATATATTTAGATTTAAGTGTGATTATTATAAGCATTCTATAGTTGGGAATTTCTAAAAAAAAAGCCTATTGTTTTGAGTAGTTTTAGGTTTACAAAAAAGAAAATGAGTGTAAAGAACAGAAAGTTTTCACACAGGCCCTTACCTCCCAGAATTTCCGCAATTTTTAACATCTTGCATTAATGTGGCCCAATAGTTATAATTGCTGGGACAATATGGATACTTTATCAGTAACTAAAATTTATAGTTAACATTAGGGTTCACTCTTGCTTTTGTATATTCTATGGGTTTTGACAATTGTTTAAAGACATGTATCTACCATTATAGTCACACGGAGTAGCAGTTTCACTGCCCTAACCATCCTCTGTGATCCACCTCTTCATCCCTCCCTAGTTCTCCCCAAATCCTGGTAATCACTTAATTTTTTTTATGGTTTTGCTTTTTCCAAATGTCATATACTTGGAATCATACGGTATGTGGCCATTTCAATTTAGCGTCTTTACTTAGGGATATAATTGAAGATTCCTTTGTGTCTCTTCATGGATTGATAGCATATTTTATCATAGAATAATATTGTACAGTTTGTTTATTCATTCACCTATCATTTTTTCATTCACCTATTGTTTCCAAGTTTTAAATTATGAGTAAAATTGCTGGAATTGAATTTTATTCCGACCTTTTTTACCAAGTTGTTTTACATCTAATTTACACTAAATGTGATTAGTGATGTGGCTAGATTTACATATATCACCTTTTTCTTATTATTGTGTGATTTGTTCTTTGTTCTCTCCATTCCTTTTCCTTTTATCCTCTTTTTTTTGATAAAATAAGTCCTTTTTCCTCTTTAGATTCTGTTTTAAGCTTTTTTACATATTAGCTATAATTTTTTGCTTTGTTAATGCAGTGATTGATTTAGAACTTATAGAACACACCTTTAACTTATAACTATCTACCTTCAAGTAATATTGTACTATGTCATACACAGTATAATGCAATATCCCCTCCCATCTTTTGTGATATTGTTGTTGTACACTTTAATTTGATATATGTCGCATAGCATGCAATAATTGTAAATATTTTTATTTAAATGGCAATTTATATTTAAAACATTTAAATTAAAAGAAAAATGGCATATTTGTCCACACTCATCATTTTTGGATCTCTTTCTTCTTTAATATAGATTCTTATTTTCATCTGCTGTCCTTTTTCTCTGTCTAAATGAATTCTTGTAGTGCAAGTCAGATAGTGATAAACTTGCTCAGGTTTTATAGAGGTAAAGCTTCTATTTTTCCACTATTATTAAAATATATTTTCATTGGGTATGAAATTATCATTTTAATTTTAGGACAGGTTTTGTCTTTTAAAGTGTTGCTTTTGCTTGCATTGTTTTCAGTGAATAGTCGGTTGTCTTATCTTTTTATCTCTGAGCATATTCTTATTTTTATTCTGACTGATTTTTAATTTTTTTTCTTTATCACCGTTCTTAAGCAGTTTATGATGGCATTGATGTGGTTCACTTCATATTTCTTTCATTGAACTTCATGGATCTGTGGAGTTTTACTTTTTATTTAATTTGGACTTTTTTAGCCATTATTTTTTCAAATTGTTTTCAGTCATACCACTCTCCCTTATTTTGGGATTTATACTAGGTTACTTGAAAATATACCCAAGATCACTGATGATCAGTTTTCATTGTTTTTTTTTTTTTTTTTGAGTTGGAGTCTCACTCTGATGCCCAGACTGGAGTGCAGTGGCCGCTCCTGGCCACCGCAGCCTCGACCTGCTGGGCTCCTTCCACCTCAGCCTTCCAAGTAGCCGGAATTACAGGCATGCACTACCACACCCAGCTAATTTTTTTATTTATTGTAGAGATGAGGTCTCACTGCCCAGGCGGGTCTCGACCCCGCAGGCTCAGGAAATCCACTCACCTCAGCCTCTCAAAGGCGCGGGATTACAGGCTGAGCCACCAAGCCTGGCTTCATTGTATTTTTTCCATCTTTTTCTCTGTCTGTTGCATTGGGAATGATTTCTATCATTATGTCTTAATAATAACCTTTTATTGTGCAGTCTCTAATGATATAACTGTCATTCCATTTATTATTTATCTCAAACACTGTAGATTAATTTTTAAAAGTTTATTTTAGGTCTTTTCAATAACTCTCATGTCCATACTTCACTTTTTAATATAATACATATTGCTATAAAAACAGTTTCCAAGGCCTCATGCACTGTTTTTAGCATCTGTATCCATTCTGGTTTGTTTTGATTTATTATTCTCATTATAGATATAATTTTCCTGTTTCTTTGTATTGCCAGTTTTGACTAGGTGACAGACATTGTAAATGTTATACTGTCTGTTGTTGATATTTTAGTATTTTTATAATATTTTGAGCTTTATTTTGGAATGCAGTTAAGTTACTTGAAAACTGTCCCACTCTTTTAGGTCCTTCCCCCAAGTTTCTTTGTGTCCAGAGCTGTGTTTATTTTGGGGTTCATTGTTACTCATTCCAGTACTTGAATTAATTCTCCATGAATCATGAGATTGTTCAGCCTGGCTGGTGGAACAGGCACTATTCCTGGATTTGTACTGGAGCCAGGAACCGTATATAATCATGAGCTACATTACAACACTGGGTTGCATACATAACAGTGGTCCTATAAGATAATAATGGAGTATGTACAGAAACCTGATAATGTGGCAATGGATATTGACATTGCAGATCAAGTAGAGAAAATCGTTTATATTCAGCAATGGTGCTGGAACATTTGGTTTTCCATATAAAATAATATGTAAAAAACCACGTGTGTGTGTATGTGTGTATACATATATGAAGGGAATCCCCCCCACCCATAGTTATTTTTTTTTTTTTTGGAGGGCAGGCCCCATATAGTACAGGTTTCCCCTGCTAGGTAAATGTTCTATGAATGCATTGGCATTATTGTACCAACTAGCATGGCTGTGTGAGGCTGCTTCAGCTTCAGTGAATTTTGGGGGGTAGATTCAACGCTTTTGTTCATTTCATGATGGGTAATTTACAAGTGCACCTGCCCACACTGGGGGTGTTCAGCAGTTTTTGATCAAAACAGGCATGACCCTCGTGCTCCACCTTCTCTGTCTGCCCGATCTTGCTCTGAGCAACTTGCTTTTATTTGTTTCCCCAGATGAAAAAAAAGTCCTCAAAGGGAAATGTTTTGCTGATGTGGAATAGATGAAATAAAAAACAGCAGAAGCACTAAAAGGCACCAAAATTGTCACGTTTAAAAACTGTTCTGAGCAGTGGAAAGAGCATCTTGATAGATATATTGCATTAAACAGAGAGTACTTCGAAGGTGACTGAAGTTTAATCATGTGAGAAGAATTACACAATTTGTATTTAAAAAATCAACTTTTTATGGTCCCTCTCATAGATTTGTGCAAGTGCATTCAGGGATTTCTGCACAAAGGCAAAATTGCATAATAATGAATTTCTCAGAACTTATTCCCATCATTAAATGAAGCATGGCTATATTCCAGTTCTTTCTCATGGTTCCTTCTTCAGACAAATTTAGTTTTCTCACATACATGTCTGAGTAGTGCCATGTTGAATAGCTGAGAAAGGCCCTCTAGAATTCTCTGTACTCGCTCCTCTCTTCTCCCCAACATTTGTTGCACATGCTAGCCTAGAAATATATTTGTCTTCTTAGTTAGTTCAGAGAGTCTGCCAGGCTGCACTTGGTTTCACCTTTCATAAGTGATTACTGAATATTTTCTTTAGGCAAAAGACTGACAATTCTGGGTTTCCCTTTATTGATCTCCCACTTCTCTGCAATCTCTGTCTTTCCTTCTTTGATGTCCAGTGTCTTGAAAACTATTGCTTTATTCTTATTTTTCTGGTTTTGAGGTGTTTCAGGAGAAAGTATAATTACTCCATCCTGGCTTAAAGTATATGCCCTCTAAATTATTTTCCTTAAAAAAAATATGAATAATTATGTATAAAATAAAAAACGGTGCCACAGTTATATAAGTTTGGGAAATCTTGATCAAGAATTCCCAAGCAGAAGTCTTACTATAGGTCTTTTCAGAAATTTGAATTTGCTAATGAAATTTCCTTACAAATCTCCATGGGGTGAAGACTCCACTGGCCTTCTGGATAAACCACTATTCACCATTCCTTCTGTAAAATCTAGTGACAAATTACCGTGGCATGCCATAAAACATGTAACCAACAACTTCTTTTAAACTACTTGCTTCAACTACTTCCAATTGTATGATCATTTATCAAAATTCAAATGTTTGTCTTTTCACACTTGTTTGTACCAGTTGTCATCACTCTGATAATTACATAATTAAATTATTACCTCTTAAAAAAATATGAAATAGGTGTGCAAATTTGAAAGGGATGTTACTTTATGCAAATTGAGCCAGATGCCTTGATAAAAGCTATTAGAAACTTTAAAATTACAACTAAATGAGTAATAAGGGAGAATTCTAAAATTCTGGGGAAAGATTTTTTTAAATGGGAATTATTTTTTACTGAGATTGTTTCAAAAAAATTTTTAAAGTCTCAATTCACTTAAGAAATAGAAACTAGAAAATGCACTACAACCAGTGGACCTTATTCAGATAAATACTTTAGCATCCAGCAAATAAATTCATTTTGTAGTTTATATTAAATAAAATATTAAGGTTACATGAGCATTGTTTAAATATTTCTTTATTTTAAGGGTATTTTTATTTAAAAACTAAACCAGTTCTAATAAAATTGACTTACCTAAATGAGTAATAAGGGAGAATTCTAAAATTCTGGGGAAAGATTTTTTTAAATGGGAATTATTTTTTACTGAGATTGTTTCAAAAAAATTTTTTAAGTCTCAATTCACTTATAAGAAATAGAAACTAGAAAAATGACACTACAACCAGTGGACTCTTATTCAGATAAATACTTTAGCATCACAGCAAATAAATTCATATTTGTATGTTTATATTAAATAAAATATTAAGGTTACATGAGCATTGTTTTAAATATTTCTTTATTTTAAGGGTATTTTTATTTAAAAACTAAACACAAGTTCTAATAAAATTGACCTTAAACGCCTCTATTCTAGTACTTTGCTATCTACCTAGTAATTTCCCTATTTTATTTGACTGTGTAAATTTTTCAGATGATCATTCTTTCAGAATAATCAACTTTAACTAAAAGAGTTCCTGAAATACTGGTTTTTTGAGACTTTTCTCCATTTTCGTTAGAAATACAGTTAGATTGACAGTTCAAAACAGCATAAAATTATTGTAAGCCTCTTTTTTTCTGAGAATTCCCATGCTTAAAATAATTAATACCATAAATGAATAAAGTAATAACAAATAATGAATTAAAATGTGGATGGAAAAGTTGATTTTTGAGGAACCAAAAGGGCCCCCCGAAAGATGAGTAACAGACATGATCCTCAATTACCTTTTTTTAATTTGAGTCAGAGCCTCAGTCCATCACCCAGGTTGGAGTGCAGTGGCAAGCTCATGGCCACCCTAGTGTTGACTTGCTGGGCTCTGGCTATTCTTCTGCCTCAGTCCTCCAAGTAGCCAGAACTACAGGCATGTGTAAGCATGCCTGGCTAATTTTTTATTTAATGTAGAGACAAGGTCTCAACAAGTTGCCCGAGCTGGTCTTGCACCCGTGAGCTTTGGCAATCCCCTCACCTCGGCCTCCCAAAGTGCTGGGATTACAGGCTTGAGCCACCACACCTGGCTCAATTTTCTTTTGACGATAGGGCAAAGGAAGAATGGGAATAATTTTGCAAGTTACACAATGGACTAATGCATTTTGTTTTCAAAGATCACTTCAGTAAGAGGCAATCAATTATAAGTTTTGCCATATTTCCCCCGTATAAACCATTTTAGCATGCAAATGAGAGGATGTCTAAAACTTACTAGAGGAATGAGTACCTTTAAGCTTCAGTTTTCCCATGGACAATTAAGGAACTGGGAGAGAAAAATAAGATTACAGGTGTCAGCTCTGTGAATAGCTAAACATGGTATAAAATGCCATTGGTCATATTTGCTTATTTTTAGTTTTTTGGTCTGGTTTGCCCTTTTTTCCCCTATATAAACAATAAAATGTCCTTTTGGCTTGGCATGGAAGCTCACAACTGCAATCCCAACACTTTGGGAAGCCAAAGCAGGAGGACTGCTTGAAACCGGGAGTTAGAGACCAGCCTGGGTTGTATAGCAAGACTAATCTTTAAACAAATAAAAATAAAAATTGAAAAAGCTTCTTAGTTACTAATAAATTGAAAGATACTTTTAGTGTCAAGAGACACTGTATCAATTCAGAGCTCTTAATTGAGACCCTCTCACTAATTTGGAAGGCTCAAATCATATCTAGAAATAAAGAGAAGAATTCTAGGTTGAAAAGAGACATTCATCCTGCAAGTCAGAAGAAGCTCTTATTGCAAAAAAATAAACAATAAAAAGCACTTCTTTTGCAGAGTTTTCAGAAGGAGGAAGTTTAAAAGGTATACTTAAGTAGAGAAAGAGAGATAAACTTGAATTGGAAGGTCTGGAAAGAATATTAGCCCTCTCATTAGCTGCCCTAACCATGTGACACTGTGCAAGACACATAAACATTCTGACTCAAGCTGACTCAAGCTCGCTTATTTTGTTTACTTGTCTAATTTCTGTGTAACTTACTGGAATGTAAGTTTCTCCAAAGAAAAAACTGTGTCTCTCCAATTCATGTTTATGACCCCAGCATTTAGCATAGTACTATTATACAGAGATATTTAATAAATACCAGTTTAGGAGATTCCAGTAAGATGGCGACGGCATAGGTGGACTTGTGAAATTCTCCGAACGTGAGTTCCCAAAAAGATTCTTACTTTTCTTCCCCCATCCCCCAGCCCACCACCAGCCACGCTGGTCTGAGGCGCGGGGACCTTCGGTCCCATGCAGGGCTGGATATTGTGGCCCCCTGCTGCTGCTGTTCCACCATACGTGACTCCAGCCTGTGTGGGAGTCTCGGGTCTCAGCTCCCTCCCTGATTACATCGTCTCTCCCACAGCACCCAGCACCAAGCCGCTGGTCACTCAGGGAGGCTCTGGGCACCCACTCCTCAGAGACACCGGTCCCATTCCTGGCTGAAGTAACCTGTGGGGGGCCCAGGGCCGCTATTGCTGCTCACCACCTGACCTTTGGAGCTTTGGAGCTATGGAGCTCTGGGTCCACCCTGGTTGAGGCACTCAACATGTGACCCCAAGCTTGGGGACACAGACAAGCAGAGAGAAACGGATCTGCAAAAGTGAATCTGCCTCGGGCATTCTCCAGGAAGAGATTTCCATTGCCCTGCCCACCTGATCAACAACCCCCACCTCGGTTCCTAAGGTAACGCCACTAAACAGGAGACAATGCCCCACCCCTACACTGAAACAGACAAAAGCTACTCCTAGGCAGCAGGCTAAAAAGAGAAAAACAAACAAACAAAAAACAGCACTGGTAGTTCCAGCTACTTGAAAGGTTGAGGGAGAAGGATTGCCAGAGCCCAGCAGGCGAGGCTGCAGTGACCGGGAGCAGCCACTGCACTCCAATCTGGGCAACAGAGTGAGACTCCAACTCAAAACAAAACAAAACAAAAACAAAATCAAACCCAAAATGCGAGTAAATCTAGTTGCCTGCAATGAAAAACAAAGGGGAGAGGCCAGAGATCAGAGCTGAAGTGACTTTAATCTGATCTCTTATTTTGACTTATGATTTTATCATTTTGACTGTTTGTTTTGATCACTTTTGTTGTTTGCCTTCTAACTTACACTATTTCATGATTTTATTGGTCTGTCTCTGTGTGGCTATCAGTATTCTTTAGGGAATCTTTCTTACGTGTCTTTTTTCACTTCTCTCTGGCCTTGTATCTCTTTCTCACCTGATAGTTGGTATGTATGTGTTATCCCTCTTGCTCTTCTCTCTTTCTAACTTCCTATTGACCCCCCCTTCCACCATTATTTTCCTCTCTTATACCCCCTTTTTAATCTAGGGACCAAGCCTACATACTGTTGCACAGGCAGATTGTAAGGCAGAGGGAAATAGGTTCCAGTGTGCTCATACACCTGTTCGTGGATGCTAGAATCAGCATGTACATTCTGAACCACAGAATCTCCTCAATTAAACCTCAAAACTGCAAAAAGTACAGTCCGCAGCCCACACTCCAACCTCAAAAGTGAACAAAGCCAGAACACCTTCATAAGGAAGAACAGGATATTGCAGAAGTGAAGCAAAAGCAGCTCCACCTTCCCTCAAAAACAGAATTAAAGAAGGAGAGGGAAAGGGGAAGAGAGAGAAAAATCTACACCAATGAAGAAAAACCAGAAGAAGAGTATGGGACTCTCCCAGACCCCTGGGAGGGCAGACACTGAAAAAACTGACTTCGGAATGCAAACAATGAAGAGCCCCCAGAATGAAGGGTCTCAAACTACAAACCTAGATATCAAGACATTAATGGAGAGATTAAAAAGAATTGAGGAGACACAAGGAGAAACTAGGAAGGAGCTGATATCTGAGATAACAGTAATAAAGAATACTGTGAATGAAATAAATAACAAACTGATAAGCATGGAAAGCAGAATTACCCAAGCAGAAGAAAGAATCTCAGAGCTTGAGGACCCAAATATAGAACTAACCCAAACTCTTAAAAACACAGAAAATAAGCTCAAAAAGACAGAACAAAACCTTCAAGAGATGAATGACCACTTCAAGAGACCAAATCTAAGAGTAATTGGGCTTCCTGAGGCAGAGAGAGAGAAACAGAGGCCACACTGGAACAAACATTTCATGAAATCATTCAAGAAAACTTTCCTCATCTCATCAAAGAGGAAAAAATTCAAACACAAGAGATTTAGAGAACCCCTGCAAGACAACAAATGAGAAGACCAACTCCCAGACATATAATAATTCACTTAACAAAGTAGGTATAAAAGAAAAATTCCTAAAGACTGCAAGAGAAAAAGGTCAGACTACCTACCAGGGAAGACCAATCAGAATAGCAGCAGATTTATCTAAAGTAACCCTCCAGGCTAGGAGAGCTTGGAGCCCTATCTTCAGAGTTCTAAAAGATAAACAATTTCAACTGAGAATAACCTACCCAGCCAAGCTAAGCTTCATCAGTGAGAGAGAATTTATATCTTTCCCAGATATCCAATCCCTAAAAACCTACGCTGCCACAAGACCACCGCTAGAAGAAACACTTAAGAAAGCATTGAACACAGAAGAAAAGGAAAAAAGAACAACAACGTTCTTCACAAGAGTACAGGCAAAAGATTAAACACACATGATCCAACTCTAAAACCAAAAGAAAGACAACACACAAACAGGAAGAACAACAACTATGTAAGAACATTATAATAGGGATCAACTCTCACATCTCAATAATTAGTTTGAATGTGAATGGACTAAATAGACCACTGAAAAGACATAGAATGGCAAAATGGATAAAATATCACCAGGCAACAATCTATTGCCCTCAAGAGACTCACATCACTAGAAAGGACAATCACAGACTCAAAGTAAGAGGATGGGAAAAAAATTTTCAGGCTAATGGAACACAAAAGAAAGGAGGAGTCGCGATCTTAATCTCAGACAAAATACCCTTTAAACTATCAAAAATTTTAAAAGATACAGAAGGCCACTACATAATGATAAAAGGTTCAATCCATCAACAAGAAATATCCATCCTAAAAATATATGCACCAAACATAGGAGCACCAACTTTCATAAGGCAGCTCCTAGGTAAACTAAAAAAAGATATTGACTCCAATACCATCATAGTTGTGGACTTTAATACCCTACTCACAACCCTAGACAGATTATCAGGACAAAAAATCAGCAACGAGATCTGAATCCTCAATGTGACTCTTGATAAAATGGACTTAATTGATACCTACAGAACCCTCCATCCAAAGGCCACAGAATGCACATTCTACTCATCACCACATGGAACATACTCTAAGATTGACCACATACTGGGCCATAAGACAAGCATAAGTAAATTTAAAAGGACTGAAATTTTACCATGCACCTTCTCAGACCACAGTGGAATAAAAATAAGCATTAACATCAACAAGGTCCCCCACAAACCCACAAAGACATGGAAACTAAACAGCATGATGCTAAACAGCTCCTGGGTCAATGATGAAATCAAAACAGAGATTAAAAGATATCTGGAAACAAATGAAAATGAAGAAACATCTTACCAAAATCTCGGAGATGCATGAAAACTATAGTAAGAGGGGAATTTATATCCCTACAAACGTACATGAAGAAAATGGAAGGATCACAAATTAACTGCCTAAGAAGTCACCTAAGGAAACTGGAAAAGCAAGACCACAAAAACCCTAATTTCAGCAGAAGAATACAGATCACCAAATAAAAGCCCTAATCTAGGACATAGAAGACAAAAAGATAATACAAAAAATCAGTGAAACAAAAAGCTGGTTCTTTGAAAGGATAAATAAGATCGATGATCCCCTGGCTATACTGACCAAGAAAAAGAGAGAAAAAGCCCAAATAAGCACAATCAGAAACACAAAAGATGAAGTCACATCTGACCCTGAAGAAATACAAAAGATCATTAGAGACTACTATGTACACTTGTATGGAAACAAACTTGAAAACTTTTCAGAAATGGAGGACTTTCTGTCATCACACAACCTGCCTAGGGTGAAACAAGAAGAAATTGAGGCCCCAAATAGACTAATAACAATCAAGGAAATTGATCGCGTAATAAGAAAACTACCTACAAAAAAAGCCCTGAACGAGATGGCTTTCCAGCACAATTCTACAAGACATTTAAGGAGGAGCTGATACCAATCCTACTGAAGGTATTCCAGGTGATTGAGAAAGATGGAACTCTCCTCAAATCATTTTATGATGCCAACATTACATTGATACCCAAGCCAGGCAAAGACCGAACAAAGAAAGAGAACTACAGGCCAATGTCTTTGATGAACATAGAGGCTAAAATTCTCAACAAGATCCTAGTGAACTGGATTCAAAAACATTTCTCAAAAAATCATCCTCATGACCAAGTAGGCTTCATCCCTGGGATACAAGGCTGGTTCAGCATTCATAAAACCATAAATGTAATAAAATACATCAACAGATGTCAAAACAAAAACCACATGATTATATTATTAGATGCAGAAAAAGCTTTTGATAAAATCCAGCACCCCTTCTTGATAAAAACCCTCCAACTCCTAGGCATACGGGGAACATACCTCAAAATAGTAAAAGCCATCTATGAGAAACCCACAGCCAGCATACTTCTAAATGGACAAAAACTGGAATGATTTCTCCTGAAAACGGGAACAAGAAAGGATGCCCACTCTCACCCCTACTGTTCAATATAGTACTGGAAGTCCTGGCTAGAGCAATCAGAGAAGAGAAGGAAATCAGGGGTATCCAATTAGGAAAAGAGGAAGTCAAGCTATCTCTCTTTGCAGATGACATGATCGTGTACCTTGAAAACCCAAGAGAATCTGTCAAAAACCTCCTTACACTGATAAAGGCCTTTGGCAAAGTCTCAGGATATAAAATAAATGTGCAAAAGACAATCAAATTTCCTTACACCAATAATAAACAAACAGAAACTCAAATAAAAAACACAATCCCATTCACAATAGCCACACAAAAAAATGAAATACCTTGGCATCTTCCTAACCAGAAGCGTGAAAGACCTTTACAATGAAAACTACCAAACACTGCTCAAAGAAATCAAAGAGGACACAAACAAGTGGAAAAATATCCCATGCTCATGGATTGGAAGAATCAATATTGTGAAGATGTCCATCTTAACTAAGGCAATCTACAGATTTAATGCAATACCCATCAAATTACCAGCAACATTCTTCTCAAACCTATAAAAAACAACACAGGAAATTCATATGGAAACACAAATGACCATGAATAGCCAGAACAATCCTCAGCAAAAAAAAAAAAAACACACACACAAAAAAACAAAAAAAAACAAAGCAGGTGCTATCACATTACCAGACTTCAAACATTACTATAAAGTTACAATCATCAAAACAGCTTGGTATTGGTACAGGGACAGGCATATAAACCAATGGAATAGAATTGAGATTCCAGAAGCAAAATCTCAATTTCTCAACCAACTCATCTTCGATAAAGCCTCCACCACCTACCAATGGGGAGAGGAGAACATATTCAGTAAATGGTGCTGGGAAAACTGGCTGACAACATGCAGAAGATTAAAGCAGGACCTTATCTATCCCCATACACAAAAATTATCTCCAAATGGATCAGAGACCTAAATGTAAAACATCAAACCATAAGAACCTTAGAAAATGAATGCCATACCCTCATGGAAATCGGAACTGGCATCAAATTCCTGAACAAAACCTGACACCCACAGGCCATAAGAGATAAGATAGAAAAGTGGAACCTCATTAAACTGACAAGCTTCTGCAAAGCCAAAGAAACCATCAAGAGAGCAGAGAGACAGCCTACAGACTGGGAAAAAGTATTTGCCAACACCAGGTCTGACAAAGGCTTAACATCTTGGATCTACAAGGGACTCAAATGTGCTGAAAAGAAAAAAATAAACAAACCCATTATAAAGTGGGCAAAAGATGTGAAAAGACACTTCTCAAAGGAAGACATCCGAGCAGCCAATAGACACATGAAAAATGTTCAACCTCACTAATCATCAGGGAGATGCAAATAAAAACCACACTGAGCTACCACCTAACTCCAGTCAGAATGACAATTATCAATAACTCAAAAAATAACAGTTGCTGGAGAGGGTGTGGTGAAAAGGGAACACTTCTACACTGTTGGTGGGAGTGCAAACTAGTGCAACCTCTGTGGAAAACAGTATGGCGAGTCCTAAATACTCTAAATATTGACCTCCCATATGACCCCGCAATCCCCCTACTGGGAATATACCCTGAAGAACTCAAATCTCTCTATAAAAAAGATACCTGCACACATATGTTTATCGCAGCATTGTCACAATAGCAAGAACCTGGAAGCAACCATGCTGTCCATCAAAAGAGGACTGGATTAAAAAAATGTGGTACAAATACACAATGGAATGCTACAGAGCCATAAAAAGAACAAAATCATGAATCTCGCAGCAACCTGGATGGAACTACAGTCTATAATACTGAGTGATCTCTCACAGAAACAAAGATCTGAGTATCACATGTTCTCACTCATATAGTGGACCTTGAACATCCAACGTAATACCATAAGAAAATGACTGACAGTGGTGGGAAACTATGGGGGTGGGAAGGGAAGGGAGATGGGATTAACAGTAGTAAATATCTGTCTGGAAATGGGGAGACACCTCTTATCAACAAGGGTGCCTGAATGGAGCATATTTGTATACCTAACCCTTAACTGTACTCCCAATAGAAAAATAAATACACAAATAATAATTTTTTTAAAAAAGAGACCTATCTCACTAGAAAGGACATAGGACATACACAGACTCAAAGTAAGAGGGTGAGAAGCAAATTTTCAGGTGAATGGAACACAAAAGAAAGGGGGAGTTGCAATCCTAATTTCAGACAAATGCCATTTAAACTATCAAAAATTTAAAAAGATACAGAGGGCCACTCCATAATGATAAAATTTTCACTTCATTAACAAGAAATATATATCCTAAACATATATGCAACCAACATAGGTGCACCAACTTTCATAAAGCAGCTTCTAGGAAAACTAAAGAAAGATATTGACTCTAACACCATCATAACTGGGGACTTTAATACCCCACTCACAACCCTAGACAGATCATCAGGACAAAAAATCAGCAAGGAGATTCGGAACCTCAATGTGACTC
Organism: Cephalopachus bancanus; assembly: GCA_027257055.1. Classification (NCBI taxonomy): domain Eukaryota; kingdom Metazoa; phylum Chordata; class Mammalia; order Primates; family Tarsiidae; genus Cephalopachus; species Cephalopachus bancanus. Next base: position 80,824 of record JAPVLO010001332.1, on the reverse strand, counting down.
TTGACCAAATGGACTTTATTGATACCTACACAACACTCCATCCAAAGACCACAGAATACACATTCTACTCATCACCACATGGAACATATTCTAAGATTGACCACATTATTGGCCATAAATAAAGCATAAGCAAATTTAAAAGGACCGAAATTCTACCATGCATCTTCTTGGACCACAGTGGAGTAAAAATAAACATTAACACCAACAAGGTCCCCCCCCAAACCAACAAAGACATGGACACTAAACAGCATAATGCTAAACAACTCCTGGGTCAATGATGAAATCAAAACAGAGATCAAAAGATACCTGGAAACAAACGAAAATGAAGAAACATCTTACCAAAATCTCAGGGATGCCTTAAAAGCTGTAGTAAGAGGGGAATTTATATCCCTGCAAACACACATGAAGAAAATGGAAGGAACAAAAGTTAACAGCCTAACAAGCCACCTAAGGAAGCTGGAAAAGCAGGACCACAAAAACCCTAATTTCAGCAGAAGAATCCAGATCACCAAAATAAAAGTCCAAATTCAGGACATAGAAGACAAAAAGATAATACACAAAATCAATGAAACAAAAAGCTGCTTCTTCGAAAGGATAAACAAGATCGATGGTCCCCTAGCTAGACTGACCAAGAAAAAATGAGAAAAAAACCAAATAAGCACAATCAGAAACACAAAAGATGAAGTCACATCTGATTCTGAAGAAATACAAAAGATCATTAGAGACTACTACATACACTTGTGTGGAAACAAACTTGAAAGCCTTAAGGAAATGGAAGACTTTCTGACATCACACAACCTACCTAGGTTGGAACAAGAAGAAATTGAGACCCTAAATAGACGAATAACAACCAAGGAAATTGACTACGTAATAAGAAAACTACCTACAAAAAAAAGCCCTGGTCCAGATGGCTTTCTAGCAGAATACTACAAGACATTTAAGGAGGAGCTGATACCAATCTTACTGAAGGTATTCCAGGCAATTGAAAAAGATGGAACTCTCCCTAAGTCATTTTACGAAGCTAACATCACATTGATACCCAAGCCAGGTAAAGACCGAACAAAGAAAGAGAACTACAGGCCAATGTCTTTGATGAACATAGATGCTAAAATTCTCAACAAGACCCTAGTAAACCGGATTCAACAATACATCTCAAAAATCATTCATCATGACCAAGTAGGCTTCATCCCTGGGATGCAAGGTTGGTTCAACATTTGTAAAGCCATACGTGTAATTAAATACATCAACAGATGTCAAAACAAAAACCACATGATTATATCATTAGATGCAGAAAAAACTTTTGATAAAATCCAGCACCCCTTCTTGATAAAAAACCCTCCAAAATCTAGGCATATGGGGAACATACCTCAAAATAGTAAAAGCCATCTATGAGACACCCACAACCAGCATACTCCTAAATGGACCAAAATTGGAACCATTTCCCCTGAAAACAGGAACAAGACAAGGATGCCCACTCTCACCCCTCCTGTTCAACATAGTATTGGAAGTCCTGGCTCGAGCAATCAGAGAAGAGAAGGGAATCTGGGGTATCTAGATAGAAAAAGAGGAAGTCAAGTTATCTCTCTTTGCAGATGATATGATTGTGTACCTTGAAAACCCAAGAGAATCTGTCAAAAACCTCCTTACACTGATAAAGGCCTTTGGCAAAGTCTCAGAATACAAAATAAATGTTCAAAAGACAATCATATTTCTTGACACCAATAATAAACAAACAAACTCAAATAAAAACCACAATTCCATTCACAATAGCCACAAAAAAAAATTAAATGCCTTGGCATCTTCCTAACCAGAAGCATGAAAGACCTTTACAATGAAAACTACCAAACACTGCTCAAATAAATCAAAGGGGACACAAACAAGTGGAAAAATATCCCATACTCATGGATTGGAAGAATCAACATTGTGAAGATGTCCATCTTACCTAAGGCAATCTACAAACTCAATGCAATACCCATCAAATTACCAGCAACATTCTTCTCAAACCTGAAAAAAACAACACAGGAATTCATATGGAAACACAAACGACCAAGAATAGCCAGAACAATCCTCAGCAAAAAAAACAAAGCAGGTGGTATCACATTACCAGACTTCAAACATTATTATAAAGCTACAATCATCAAAACAGCTTGGTATTGGCACAGGAACAGGCATATAGACCAATGGAATAGAATTGAGATTCCAGAAGCAAAACCTCAATTTCTCAACCAACTCATCTTTGACAAAGCCTCCACCACCTATCACTGGGGAGAGGAGAACCATATTCAGTAAATGGTGCTGGGAAAACAGGCCGACCACATACAGAAGATTGAAACAGGACCCCTATCTATCCCCATACAGAAAAATTAACTCCAAATGTATCAGAGACCTAAATGTAAAACCTCAAAGCATAAGAACCTTAGAAAAAAAAGGACATAGCCGGATTCGGTGGTTCAGCCTGTAATCCCACGCCTTTGGGAGGCTGAGGTGCGTGGATTGCCTGAGCCTGTGGTTTTGAGACCTGCCTGGGCAGCGAAACCTCATCTCTACAATAAATAAAAAATCAGCCAGGCATGGCAGTGCATGCCTGTAATTCCGGCTACTTGGAAGGCTGAGGCGGAAGGATCACTGGAGCCCAGCAGGTTGAGGCTACGGTGGCCGGGAGTAGCCACTGCACTCCAGTCTGGGCGACAGAGTGAGACTCCAACTCAAAAAAAATGAAGGACATACCCTCATGAATCGAACTGGCATCCAATTCCTGAACAAAACCTGAAATCTACAGGTCATAAGAGAGAAGATAGACAAGTGGGACCTTATTAAACTGACATGCTTCTGCAAAGCCAAAGAAACCATCAAGAGAGCAGAGAGACAGCCTACAGACTGGGAAAAAGTATTTGCCAACACCAGGTCTGACAAAGGCTTAACATCTTGGATCTACAAGGGACTCAAACATGCTGAAAAGAAAAAAAAACAAACAACCCTATTATAATATGGGCAAAAAATATGAACAGACACTTCACAAAGGAAGACATCCGAGCAGCCAACAGACACATGAAGAAATGTTCAACTTCACTAATCATCAGGGAGATGCGAATCAAAACCACACTGAGATACCACCTAACTCCAGTCAGAATGGCAATTATCAACAACTCAAAAAATAACAGCTGCTGGAGAGGTTGTGGCGAAAAGGGAACACTTCTACACTGTTGGTGGGAGTGCAAACTAGTGCAACCTCTGTGGAAAGCAGTGTGGCGATTCCTAAAAGCTCTAAATATCAACCTCCCATATGACCCTGCAATCCCCCTACTGGGAATATATCCTGAAGAACTCAAATCACTCTATAAATAAGATACCTGCACACATATGTTTATCGCAGCATTGTTCACAATAGCAAGAACCTGGAAGCAACCATGCTGCCCATCAAAAGAGGACTGGATTTAAAAAATGTGGTACATATACACAATGGAATACTACACAGCTATGAAAAAGAACAAAATCATGAATTTCAAAGCAACCTGGATGAAACTAGAGTCTATAATACTGAGTGACCTCTCACAGAAACAAAGATCCAAGTATCACATGTTCTCACTCATATAGTGGACCTTAAACATCCAGTGTAATACTATAAGAAAATGACTGACAGTAGTGGGAAACTATGGGTGGGGAGGGAGATGGGATTAACGGTTGTAAATATCTGTCTGGGGACAGGGAAATACCTCTTATCAACAAGGGTGCTTGAATGAAACGTATTTGTATACCTAACCCTTAACTGTACCCCACAATATCATAATGAAAAATATGGATTATCAAAAAAAAAGAAAAAAAAATACCAGTTTAATGAAGGAATAAAAATTCTTCTGTTTTCAGTTAACTCAAGGGAAGCAAAATGCAAGTCTCCTTTGTAAGATCTATTGATGCTGCTACCTTTTTCTTACTTTTCTAGCATCTTCTAACTTTTCTTAACCCAGATGAAATTTCCCAAGTCAGTCAATAAAGACCCTACTTTGCATATACTTCCCCTTCCTTGTCCCTACCTCTATAATTCATTCTATGCTATTGTTATAACAACAGTACTGATTAAATGTGACTCCTTACCTACTTAGACCTGTATTCATAAAGCTTAATGTGGTCAGAGATAAATATATGACCACTCAGGTTAAAATATGACCACAAACCTCAAACACAAGCTATATTGCTCAGCAATCCAACCACGTTTCTCTAGTCTATTCATGTACTTACTTGTCAGAAATAATTTTACACATTCCCTTTTTCTCTTCAAATCCAACCCTCATTTGGCTTTTTAATTTGTTAGGAAAATTGATGCAATCCAAGGAGAACTTCCACAAACTTCCACTACGACTGCAAACATCCTAGCATTTGTGGCCTTCCATTTCTCTCCTATCACTACATAGGGATTATTCATGCTCCTATTTAAAGCCGACCCTTCCATATCTGTGCCATTTCACATTCATTCACTTACTCTAATGCAGGTATCCACTGCCTAAGAACATATTAGTCAGCAATGGACTGCAAATATACCACAGTGGTCCCAGAAAATTTGATACTATATTTTAATTGCACTTTTTCTATGTTTAGATATACAAATACTCACCATTGTTTTACAGCTGTTTACAGTATTTGGTACAGTTTTTGTACAGGTTTGTAGACTAGGAGCAAGAGGCAAGACCCTATAGTCGAGGTGAGTAGTAGACTGTATCATCTAAATTTGTCTAAGAATGCTCTATGATGTTTGCACAATGAGGACGTCACCCAGCAATACATTTCTCAGAACATATCTTGTTGTAAAGCAATGTATGACTATATGTCACTAAAATACATTTTTCTCTCTCTTCTATATAATTACCCTCTTCTGAATTATTACAGCCATGTTTAAATATACTGCTATTTCTTTTATCCAGGAAGAGGGCCAGCTAGAATGCCCCCTACTTGTGTTGTAAACCCTCAGTAGTACCCCGCAGCTCTAAAATACAAATTAAATTAAAAAATTAAGTCCTCTGACCTCACTCACCCTCAGCAGCCATCTCATTTTTCTATTTTCCTGTATAGTAAGACCTCAAAAATATGGTCTTTGCCCATCAAATTCTCTCCCCTCATTCTTTCAAATCTCCTCTTTTCACCACCTCACTGAAACTGCTCTTACCAAGGTCCTCAATAATCCCACTCACTAAGTCTAATCATACCCTCAGTCTCCGTTTTTCTTGACCTGTCACCAGTATTTCACACAGCTTTTCACTCCCTTCTTCTACAAATTCATTGTCTGGTTTCTAAGATGCCACACCCCTTCTTCCTCACCTGTTCCTTCCTAGTCTATTTTATAAGGTATTGTTCTTTTTCTTTCTCTGGTGTTTTAGCTTTGGTGTGACCCAGAGCTCAGGTTTTAGACCTTCTTTCTTATCCACACTCACTACTAGGATGAAATCATCCCCAGTGTCATGGCTTTTTAAATACTATTTATATGCTAATGACTCATAGCCTGGTTGTCTCCTCTGCCGTCATAATATATACAGGTGGTTGTCCCTGAAATCCAAATTCAGTGTCTAATTTCATACTTGATATTTCCACTTGGATGTCAGATGAACATCCGCCAATTATCATGTCCAAAACAGAACTCTTAACTTTATACCCCAAACTCTTAACTTTATATTCCAAACATACACTATCCACAATTTCTTCATATCACTCAATAATAGACAACTCTGTTCCTCCATGTGCTCAGAGCAGAAATCACTTTCTTCTTAATTTTTTAATACCACACATTCGGTCCAATAGCTATCCCTCCACTTACATCTTATATCCAGAGCCACATCACTTTACTCTTTCCAACCTAAGCCACTGTCATTACTCTCATGGGCTATTGCAATTGATTTCTAGCTGGTTTATCTGCTTTCACTTTTGCACCTCCATTCTCAGCACAATGGCCAGGATAATCATATGAAGTGTAATAGAATCGTGCCACTCCTCTGCTCAGAGCATTGCCACCTTTCTCCATGGTACTCAGAATAGACCCCAAAGCCCTTGTAATAACCTTTGAGACTCCATAAGTCCTGACTTTCCTTAATCTCTCAGCTCTCGTCTTCTGCTTTCTCCTCTCACTCAGCACTGCATGACCACCTTGGCCTCCTCACTGTAGAAGTACATGCCAAACACAAAACTGCTTATAAACTTTGTACAGCCTTTATCTTCTGCCAGAAATGGCTCCCACTAATAGCCACATGCTTCACTACCTCACCTTCTTCAAGATCCTGCTAGAATATTAATATCCCAGTGAAGCCTACTCTGATCACCCCTGTTCAAAACTGCACACAAAACATCCAGCAGTACAAAACCAATGCCTTTGTATAATTTAGATAGGAAAAAGAAATTACCTAGGTCTTTAAAACAGAGAACATTTAACATAAAGAAGTAGTACCAATTCTGATGGAAGAGATGAGAAGCCAAAAAGAAGATGGAAAGACAACTCAGACACTAGAAACAACTACAAATTCTACAAGAAACCCACTGGACTAGAAGAACTAGCAAGGGGAATAGTGTTACTGGAACCCTGAATCTGGGGCTCCTTGAGATCTAAAACCATGAGGGAGGTTGCCCAGATAAAACTGGGACCATAGAAGAGAGACTGTGTGACTAGATACCCCAGGAACACCCCAGGAGAAACACCTGGGCTTTTATTCTCCCAATCTCCCTTGTTTCATGATGGACGAATTCACCTAAAGTTCAGAAGGTCAGAGAGTTTGAGAAATGTAGTTCTCCGGAATGCATGGAAAAACCGGTACAGAGCCCGTGGGTTTGAGACCCGCCTAGGCAGCGAGACCTCATCTCTACAATAAATCAAAAAATCAGCCAGGCGTGGTAGCGCATGCCTGTAATTCCGGCTACTTGGAAGGATGAGGCGGATGGATCGCCGGAGCCCAGCAGGTCGAGGCTGCGGTGACCAGGAGCGGCCACTGCACTCCAGTCTGGGTGACAGAGTGAGACTCCAACTCAAAAAAAAAAAAAAAAAAAACCAGTACAGGCAGAGGATAGCAGACAAGTGAACCCACCATCTTCTCAGTGTACTAGACAACGCAATGATTTATTATTACCTCTTTAACACAATCAAAAGTGTAAAAGAGCATAAATTTCTGTTCATTTTATTCAATGTGACATCCCTAGCACTTAGGAAAATGCCTGTCACTTAGCAGATGTCAAACATATTTGTAGAATGAATAAATATGGTAGAATATGAGGATGGAGAAATGAATCTGTTTTTTTTTTTTTTTTTTTTTTGAGTTGGAGTCTCACTCTATCACCCAGACTGGAGTGCAGTGGCGCTCCCGGCCACTGCAGCCTCGAACTGATGGGCTCCGGCGATCCTTTCGCCTCAGCCTTCCAAGTAGCCAGAACTATAGGCGCGCACTACCACACCCGGCTGATTTTTGATTTATTGTAGAGATGAGGTCTCGCCAAGTTACCCAGGAGGGTCTCGAACCCGTGGGCTCAGGCAATTCACTCACCTCAGCCTTCCAAAGTGCTGGGATTACAGGCTGAGCCACTGAGCCTGGCAAATCTGCTTCTTAAACCCACCACCAAACCAACATTTTTAAAATTAATTTAACTCATCTACCTAATTTGTATTCATTAGAAATTGTCCATAAGGATTTATTGGAAAAGCGGTAATCAGAGTGAAAGAACACACGTTAAATGTAGGAAGCATACAGAGAAAGTGGTGCACCATGACCTTTGGAGAAAGGAGAAAAGAGAAATAAATACCTGTTTCAGTGCCAGAGAGAGTTTGAAGGGGTTAAAGAATAAATTGATGAATAAGGACAGACACATTTCAGGACATTACCTTGGACTAGGAATTGGATGCCTTTTAAAAATTCATCCGCGAGGATATTAAGGACAAATGCACCCTTAACTACTTGTTTCCTTGAAACTGCTTTTTTGAATTTGCTAGTACCCAGAAGGGGCATTGGCATTATAGGAATAACAGGGGTTATACCTTACCTAAATCAGTACCAGTCTTGCTCACAATGTGGGCATGCTGGCTGACACTACTGCCTAGTTTAAGAAATTAGATCTCCCTAGGAATAATACATATTATTAACCAACAAGGAATGTTCACATGAATCTTACTTGTTCTTATTAATTAATTCAGCATGCATTTACTCAAGCCCTTCTCATGCTGTAAAAATGCTGGAGATGAAACAATAAGAACAGAAGTTTTGCTTTCAAGGAGAATCCATTCTAGGGTCTACCGGGCTAGAACAAAGAGAGAGAGAGAGATGAAGTTTAATGTGATAAAGCGTGGTGTAAGCTATAAAATATACACTATTCCTAAAATATTATTTTCTCATGCCATAATGTCTAGTAGTGACTTTCAGCTGGCTTATAACTACCTCCTAACTACTAACAGTTCCTTTCTCATATAAATCAAAAGTTGAGGAATAAGGTGGAAGATGTTCTTCGTGGTGCCGGTGGATAAACAGCCCTAAAAACTTGTTATTTACATCTAAAAGCAAACTTTCTGCTGTCTTTCTTTTTTGATTCTTCTCAACTTATTCTATTCTCTATAAGTTTTTGTGAGAATACAGGGTTCAATTCCACATTATTTCCTAAAATGCAGACACTCAAGAATTTAAACACTGTAAAGACACTTATAACACTCTCTTCTAAGGATCCTTTAAAACAAAATGGCTTCCTCTCATTCCTCACTGCTGTTCCTCCTGCAGTAACAGGAGAGGATGTTTTGTCCCTCCACTGTTGCCCTCATCTATCCACTCCCTCTTCCTTGCCCTCGTTACCTCTATTTTTCTTTCCCTCCTTTGCTCTCATCTCCCACTCTTCTCTTTAACTTTCTTCTCTTCTCTTTCCCTCACCTTCCTCTCCACACTTCTCCCTGGGAATCTTCTATGCTTCTGCAATTTAAATATTGCTATTATGTTGACAATGACATAATGGACATATCTCTCCCCATACTCTGCCCTGGCTTGAAAGCCACTATTTCCTACTGTCAAAGAACAGTTCCACTGTGCTCCAGGATGGAGCACACTTTCCCAAATACCTTCCCCTCTAACATCACCCCTTCCCTGTAATGTCACTCCTCTTTGTACTATGTTGTAATATGAGACTGTAGTACCAGTAGGGACAATGCGTTTATAGAAATCAAGCTTTGGCCTGGTGCTGTGGCTCAGTCTGTAATCTAGTACTTTGGGAGGTGAGAAGATTGCCTGAGCCTGGGGGTTTGAGACCAGTCTGGGCAACTTGGTGAGACCTCATCTCTACAATAAATCTCATACACACACACACGCGCGCGCGCGCCACACACACACACACACACACACACACACACACACACACACACACACACACACTAGCATGGTGGTGTGTGCCTGTTGTTCCAGCTACTTGGAAGACTGAGGTGGAAGGATCACCAGAATCCAGCAGATAGATGCTGGAGTAGCCATGAGTATGCCACTGCACTCCAGCCTGGGAGACAGAGTGAAACTCCAACTCAGAAAAAAAAGAAATGAAGCTTTCAGTCTCTGCTCAACTGCTTGATTGCCGTGCAACTCCAAGAAAGATGTCCAACCTATGTGTGTCCCTTTCATCTTATGTAAAATAAGTTAATACTACCTACTTCATAAATTTTTGTCATGATTAAATATCATGGCACTCATGTGCAAAGCCGAGGTAGTCTATCCGTTCGGAGTCCTCTTAAGTAGATTAAACATCATGTCATGTGTGATGGGTAGTTCCAAGTGTTCATCTCTTTGGGGGTTCTAGAGACATTGGGTGTCTGATATGCCTGTTAGAACTGGTTTTGAGGTTCTGTTTTCAGTGAATGAGTGTAGACGACATACTCATCTTCGTGGCAAGTAAAAAAAAAAAAATGGGCACAAACGCTCTGCAGTCACTTTCATTACGAGATAGACTTTATCTCCCCATTCCTTGAATCTGGGCTGGTGTTATAACTTGACTTTGACCAAGAGAGTGTGACAAAAGTGATGCTGTGTGATTTCTGAGCCTGATTTTCAAGGGATCCAGAAGCTTCCAGCATCACTCTCTCAGAACATTCACTGCTACTAGAGGACAGCTTCCTCTCCTGTGAAGTGAGATGCCAACAGCACTTGACTCATTAAGATTTAGGATGTAAACTTCCCATATCTTCCTGTTATGGCAGATAAAAGCACAGAAAGGACAACCTTTGAAATCATGTCATGTTGATCATTTCAATTTTTTCGTACCTTTTAAAAATCCTGTTAGTTTATTTACTTCATTGTGAGTATTTTTGAGGGTACCCTTGTATTTTGCTTTTGACCTTGGTTCTGTGATTTGGATGTCAACGACCTCCCTAAAAAGCACCAATATGTTAAGTTCTGATGTCATGATCCCAATACGTGTTATTCATCGTTAATCTCATTTCAGTCTCTATGTGTGCAGCAGTATTTTTTTTTTTTTGAGTTGGAGTCTCACTGTCGCTCAGACTGGAGTGCAGTGGCCGCTCCCGGCCACCGCAGCCTCGACCTGCTGGGTTCCAGCGATCCTTCCGCCTCAGCCTTCCAAGTAGCCGGAATTACAGGCAAGCGCTACCATGCCCGGCTGATTTTTTTTATTTTATTGTAGAGATGAGGTCTCGCTGCCCAGGCGGGTCTCGAACCTGCGGGCTCAGGCAATCCCCTTACCTCAGCCTCCCAAAGGCACGGATTACAGGCTGAGCCACCGAGCCAGGCCGACAGCAGCATTTTTAATAAAGAATTACAGAGATTTAAAAAAAGATTTTTGTAAGGATTAAATGAACTGGTGCAGATCAGGCTCAACACAGTGCCTGGCTCAGAGTATTTGGTGTTATCTATTTTCCACTATAGCTTTCTCCTTAGTAACAATGACAACATTATTTTTTTTTTGCTTGTTTGTTTTTTGTTTTTTGAGTTGGAGTCTCACTTCGTTGCCCAGACCGGGCCACTCCCGGCCACCGCAGCCTCCACCTGCTGGGCTCCGGCGATCCTTCTGCCTCAGCTTTCCAAGTAGCTGGAACTACAGGCGTGCACTACCACACCTGTCTAATTTTTTTATTTATTGTAGAGATGAGGTCTCACCAAGTTGCCCAAATGGATCTCGAACCCACGGGCTCAGGTAATCCACTCACTTCAGCCTCCCAAAGCTCTGGGATTACAGGCTGAGCCACCAAGCCCGGCGACAGCATTGTTTTAATTGTAAAACTCTTTGAGCAAATTTCAGGTCACTCCTCATGTTATATATGCTCACACCCACTTATTATTGCAAGTTTTTAATCTCTTCTCTTCACCTCCCTTCACCAAAACTAAATCCATTCCTCTCCCTTTCTCAGCTGCACTTCCATAATACCTTGTATGAGCCACCACTTTAGTATTTATTATGTTAAATTAAATTTGTGTTCATTTTTGTGGGCTCAGAAAAGACTGTGTTTTTTTGTTTTTTTTTGTTTTTTTTAGAGCAGGCATCATGCAAATCTACTGTTCTATTGTCACTATCATCACGATTGTGGCCACCACTTCCTCTGGGTCCCTGTGAGAGAGACTTTGTATGAACCATGTAATGCTGATGCTTCAACCTCCGGGGCCCTTGCTGGTGGGAGATACTACCTGTCCCAGCCTAGAACTTGTCTAGAAGCAGTGAGTGACTCACCTGGAAGCATGCCTTTCATGTGCAAACAAACAGTCCTGAGTCCAAGCTCCTGATCACCTTCTTTAAGGTTGATTTTACATACCAGGCAATGATTGCCCTGCCCTACTCACCTCAGGACCAGATACCAGACAACTAGTGACAGCTCCTATGCCTCAGCATTCCCCCAAATTATCCAAAGTGGCCAATCTAAGCCTGATCACCCTGCCTTGCCTGTTTCATCCTGGAGAACCCAGAATAAAGGTTCCTGCTCACTCCCTCTACGTCCTGATGGATCCTGGTCCTTCCTTGTGTGTCCTGCTGTTGTCTGGCCTATCCCTTCCTCTTGAGTTCTGTCAGTATAAGACAGTATATCCAATGGCCATCATCTCCTGATGTAATGAAACAGATTTTAAAGCGGACCTTTCCTCGAATCCTTAGCATCACGTAAATATTCTTACAGTAACCATGTGTGGTTGATTTTGTACGGAGATGAGAAAACTACACATAGGTAGGTGAAGTAATTTGTTCAAAATCATATGACTACGAGTCAGTGGCCATAGGTCAAATCTCAGGTCTACTGTCTCCAAATCCTGAGTTCCTGGCTGCTACTTTGTACCACTTGTGAGTCAAAGCTGTCCTCCTTCCACAGGGTTGACTAAGACATCTTCAGCAAGATCTGCTGTGTGAGTGCTAAAATATTAATTCAAAGTATCTGTGTCTCAATGCCACGTTTCTATTTTCTCAATGCATTTTCTCTTAATATCAACAAAGTCGACTCGTTTTGGCGACAGAGAGTTGGGAAGTTGTAGGAGAATTTTTTAAAGTTCCATTACGAAATGGCTTCCAGGATATTTCTAAATGGCTGTTAACAATGAGCAAACGTTAAAATAAAGTTTGAAGCCAATGATCCTTCATTTGAATAAAACCAGTTTGAGATCAGGGTAGACATCATTGACATCGATTTTAGCAACAGCTCCGAGACTTCTGAATAGCTAGGAGAGGACAGTCCCTGAGTATTTCTTTTTTCGTTTGCAAAAAAGGAGATGGGAAAGTCTTTAGAGTGCTACTGACACTCAGACTTGTTTTTCCACCAGTTTTTCTCTACTTTCTCCGCCAGTTTATTTTCTCTTTCTAAATAAGCCACTAGGTGGCAGCAGGAATTAAACAATACCTGTCTGCCTTAGTTTTGCGATTTTTCAAAGATATTTTTGGCGGGAGTAGGAATCAATGTGGAGAGCACTACTACCACAAAACCACTGCATAAAGCACAACAACAACAAGAAAAAAATCTAAAACACACAATAATTGAAACAAACCACTGCTGACTCATGTCAGGGTATTACTACCTCAGCAAAATGTCCCACAACAGCAAAAATATAAGCTTTTTTTCCATGAAATGCATTGTCACAAATGTCTAAATTTTCACCTTTTGTAGATTAAATGTCTTAATTCTATGAACTTGAGGCATGAGTATACAACTACCAGTTTAGTATTTCCACTTGGACGTCTAATGATTACCTCACGCCTAAACACGGGCAAATAGAACTCAGTTTCCCTCTTCCAAACCTACTGCTTCCTAAGCTTTTGTCATCTTTGTGATTGAGAACATTACTTCTTCGTTGCTTGAGGCAAACACCCAGAAACCATCATGTACGTCTCTGTTTTCTTCCCACTCCACATTTCATCCATCAGAAGTGTTTGGACTCTACCTCCAAAGCCCATTATTAAAGTTCCCATTTATTTCCATCTACACAGCTATTCATTTATTTTTTATTTTTACTTTTTTGAGTTGAAATCTCACTCTTGTCACGTGGGCTGGAGTGCAGTGGCACGCTCACCACCACTGCAGCCTTGACCTGCTGAACTTAGGTGACCCTTTTGCCTCAGCCTTCCAAATAGAGCTGGAACTACAGATTCATGCCACCACGCCTGGCTAGTTTGTGTGTGTGTGTGTGTGTGTGTGTGTGTGTGTGTGTGTGTGTGTGTGTGTGTGTGTGATTTACTGTAGAGACTAGGTCTCACCAAATTGCCCAGGCTGGTCTCGAACGTCTGAGCTCAGGCAATCCTCTTGCCTCTGCTTCCCAAAGTGCTGGGATTACAGGCTGAGCCACTGCGCCCAGCCTATGCTGCTTTTCAAGTCACCATTATCACTTGCTGGAATGGACTTACAAGCCCCAACTTAGACTTTCTGCTTCTTGTTTTGCCCCCGTCTATTAACCAGAGTGATATTTTAGAATAGAATATATACGATGCCATTCGTTTGATTAAAACCCTCTGCTACAGTTAAAATCCACTCCCACCCCATAAAACTTCATGTTGAAATTTGATCCCAATGTTGGAGGTGGGTCCTCATGGAAGGTGTTTGGGTCATGGGGGCAGATTCTTCATGAAAGATGAATGCCCTCCCTGGGGGTAGAATGGGTGAGGAAGTGCATGGGTTCTTGCTCTATTAGTTCCAGAGAGAGTTGCTTGTTAAATCGAGCCTGGCACTTTCTGCAACCCCCTCAGTGGTCTCTGCACACACTGGCTCAGGGGGCCCCCTTCCCCTTCTGCTGCAGAATTGTGAGCCAATAGATCTCTTTTCTTTATAAGTCACTCAGCTTAGTGTATTCTTTTGAGGCAACACTAAATGGACTAAGACACCCTCTGGAAGTTTCACATTACCCTTAAAAGGAATTCCAAATTCTATGACATGATCTTCGCAATTGGAGGGCTGTCTGTTCCTTTGACGCAGTGCTCAGTACTCACTATGCTCCAGCACCACTGAACTCTTCCCACCCTTTACACACACACACACACACACACACACACACACACACACACACACACAAATTCTCCAACTCTACCCATGACTCGTTGCATCTCATCTTTCAGGCCTCAGCTCTTTGAAGTTGTACCTGCCCAGACCCATCTAGAGTGCCAATGGCTACTTTCTTCATACTAACCTAGTCTATTTCCATTTCAGCACTTACCACTCTGAACTATCATGTTTATTCATTTGTTTACTTGTTTATTATCTTTTCTCACTAGAATGTGTCACTCCATCTAGAAATATGTTAATAATTCTCCACAGTGTGTGTATTTCAAATGAATGATGGCGAGGACTGAATCTCTCTCTAAAAATTAAAGAGAGGCCAGGTGTGGTGGCCACTCCTGTAATCCCAGCCCTTTGGGAAGCCGAGACAAAAGGATTGCCCTGAGCCTAGGGGTTCGAGAACAGCCCGGGTAGTTTGGTGAGTCTGTGCCTCTGCAATACATCAAAAAAATTACCCAGGCTTGGTGGCACAGGTCTGTAATTCCAGCTACTTGGAAGGCTGAGGCGGAAGGATTGCCTGAACCCAGCAGGGTGAGGCTGCAGTGGCCATGAGTGTGCTACTGCACTCCAGCCTGGGTGACAGAGTGAGACTTTGATCCAGAATAAAAAAGATTAAAGGAATACACCAACATCACAATTAGAAACAGAATTGCCATATTGGTCTTTGGTCTTCATTGAATCCAGGCATTGAGAATTATGTGTTTTCCCTGCGAAAATCCTCATATCACAAGCAAGTAGCATTTTTAGTCTTTTTATTTATGTCTTGATTTTTGAGTCAGCGTCTCACTCTGTTGCCCAGACTGGAGTGCAGTGGCACATGATCCTTCTGCCTCAGGCTTCCAAGTAGCTGGAACTATAGGCATGTGCCACCACACCTGGCTAGTTTTTTAATTTATTGTAGAGATGAGGTCTTGCCAAGTTGCCCAGGTTGTCTCGAAACTGTGAGCTCAGGCAAACTTTTCACCTTGGCCTCCCAAAGTGTTGAGATTGTAGGCACGAACCACCACCCAGTCACATTTTTCATCTTGGGCATATATATTTTTCTCTCTGTAGCCATTTATCAACAAAATAATGTTGTTTACAGCATCTTCACAACAATAAGTAATCTTTGAGTCCTTACTCTGTGCTAAACCCAGGACTAAATGCTTGATATTTACAGTATATTCATTTTTAAAACATTTCCACAATTAGAGTACATATGGTATTTTTTAAAAAATACAGAATATATTTTAGCCAATGGGGCAAATGAGAGTCAAGGTTAGTGCCAGACCTCCCAGGCCTGACAACGGGTACGTCCTGAGCCAGGACATCATCTTTGGTAGTGTTGTCCCAGAGACTCACTGTGCACTATGCTGCTTCGCTACCTTGATTCCTGTATTAGTTTATTGTGGCTGCTGTAGCAAATTGTAACAACAATGCACGTGTATTCTCTTACAATTCTGGATATCAGAAGTCTGAAATCAGTTTCACTACATTCAAGTTATGATGTAACCAGAGATGACTTCCTCTGGAGTCTACGAGGGAAGATTTGTTTTCTTGCTTTTTCAGCTTCCAGCGACTACCTGGGTTTCTTGCCTGTGACTCCAAAATGTGCCTGTCCAATCTCTGCTGGCATCACCACATCACCTTCTCCTCCACTCCTGGCTCCTCCTGCCTCCCTCTTGCGAGGACCCTTGGGATTCCATTGGTCCCAACCAAGCAATCCCGAATAATTTTTTCCATCTCAAGATTCCTAACTCAGGTACACAGGCAAATTCCTCTTTGTCATCTAAGACAACTTGCAAAGCGTTCGGGGGATTAGATGGCAGGCATATTGAGAACCTATTGATTCAGCCTCACGACACGCACCATGCTAGTTCGTGGCAGGAAGGACATGCCAGGCCGCCTCCTGAACTGTGTGACTTGCTTCACCCACGAGTCTCTCTCTTTCTCTCTGCAATCAAAGCTAATGCTTCAGCAAAATCACAGAATGCAGAATATTGTGGACCTCAGGTGTCAGCCACAAGTTTAACGGATGCTGGAAAGGGATGTGTTATACTGTATATTGATCATAAACATGCATGCAAAGGTTTAAACACAGATATTGAAATTTAAGCTATGATGCATTCTCTTCCTGCCTCTTATCAGCTTCGGTTTGGGCTTCTTATTTAAGAGTCCCTCTGATATACTATAGATTTTTTTTTTAATTTAGAAAGAGAGAATACTTTATACAAGGTTCAAAAACTCTGGCTTAGCACAGCTATGCCCTAAATGAATTAACTGAAAAAAGAATTAATGCTGAGCTTTATTAAACCAGCTCCTAGATGCCAGTTATTAAAAAATGATATTGGCAAGCAGTGAAATACCTTGCAAAGTGCCCCTAGCCTCTATAAATACATTTACCATTCACGTGGGATGGAAAGAGTACAGAGGAAGACTGGAATACATCAAGAGGGTTGTCAAGCAATGCTTTTGCTTTCCTTCACTCCTGACCTCTCAATTACAAAGGCTTCTCAAAAAGCAGCTCGTGGTAGGCAGAGTATCAACCCCAAATTGCTGCTCTCGGCATCTCCAACAACACAGAGCTTCCCTGGCAACTTTTATTTCATCACATCCCTGGAGGCAGAATAACTCTCCCAGTTCAAAGTGGTTCTGTAAGGGGAACAGCTTAAGTATAGGACCATCTGCCATCAGGGTCACATTGTCTCCCCAGCACATTTTAAACAGTCACTATAACTGAGAATTTTAACTTATTTTTCTCTCGCAAAGAGATGAGACTATGCGGTACAACTAGGAGAAATGGTAGTTGTGTTATGAAGAGTGTTTTCCAAATTGTTTTTGACAAAACATGAGATCATTTTATAAGTGGGAAAAATAAAGTCTTGATGAAAACATTGTTGACAAATACTTTGTTCTGTGTTCTCTTTCAGGAAATCGAAAAGCCAGAGTAGCACAGTAAAGGTACTGAGAAGTCCTGCAATAAGAATGTATCCTTAACTTTGTTTATTCCAGCATTTTTTTTTTTACCATGGGCTCCCTTATTTGCATATGGGCCAACCCTGTTTTGTAGAAAGATGTGCTGTGGTGCACAGTACAAGAAACGCAGCTCTAAAGCAGCTTTGTAGAGGAGGTGCTCCAGAATCATAGAAATGGTGATGTGAACATAATGATGCTTTCTGAAGCGGGTGAGGCTGAGAAATACTGATCAAGCGGCTCAGAAATCAAAATATTAATCCCATGAAATACTCTTTAAAAGAGATCCACAGCCATATAAATTTGGGAAGCATTACATATTATATCTACTTTCTTACAGAGTTAACATCCTGAAAATAAACCACTTTTAGTTTATCCAATCCAATTTTTCAAATTTTGTGTGGATATTAAAATGCCTTTCTTTCCCAGTAGTAATAATAAATGCCCAGAGAAACTAGTGTAAAAAGTTCTTTGGAAAGGGATGATATGGTGGCAAGAAGATATTTTAGATTCTGACCAACATGGATATAATTTTTAGTTGGGCTATTTGCCAACTGCTTGACTTCGTGTGAAATACTTAACTTCTCTGAAGTTTAATTTATACTGGAGTCTCTGAGGATGTCCATGGTAAGTGGTGTTCCTCTTCTCTACCCAGGCTTGAAGAAGTTGAAAAAATAATTCAGTATAAATATCGAGGCCATAATGTGACTTTTTTCTCTAACAGAGTCAGGTTTTAGGACATTACAAAAATTCTGTTAATCCTGGTGGACTTCACAATATAGGACACACTTTTGCTCAAGAGGGATAACAGGGACACCAACTCAATCACATCCATATAAGTACCGATCAAAAAAAGTCCCTCTGTTTGTTGGGAGCTGAGGGATGGAAAGAGTGAAGAGGAGCCCTAAGTACCACCGCTGTGAAATTCCCTTCAACCAAAGAAATATTCCTTCCTAACAATGTAACCCCATCTCTGAAAAATGAAGATATTGTCCATACACAAACTTGCACATGAATATTTATGCCAGCTTCATTTCTAATAGCCCCAAAGTGGACGCAACCAAGATTTCTTTCAACAAGTGAATGAATCAACAAATGGTGATACCTTCATACAGTGGAATATTATTTAGTGATGAGAAAGAAATGAACGATTAAGCCACGGAAAGACATGAAGGACTCGTTACACGCAGCCTGGCGAGTGAGAGAAGGCTACATGCCCTATAGTGCCGACTATGCGGCATTTTGGGAAAAGCAAAACTAGAGAGAAAGGAAAAAGATGAGTGACTTCCAGGGGCTTCAGCGGAAGGAAAGAGGGAGATGAGTAGGTGGTGCATAGGCAGTAAGTGGTGCATAGGAAGATGGCGGTACTGTATGACTCTATGACTCTATTTGATGCTGTATTCTATGTGATACTAAATACATATATTTTGAGTTGGAGTCTCACTTCAGTGCCTAGGCTGGAGTACAGTGGCACACTCATGGCCACCCCAGCATCCACTTGCGGGACTCCAGCAACGCTTCTTCCTCAATCTTCCAAGAAGCCGGAACTCAGGCATGCATTACCAGGCCTGGCTAATTTTTGATTTATTGTAGAGACAAGGTCTCACCAAGTTGCCCAGGCTGGTCTTGAACCCGCAGCCTCAAGCAATCCACCCGCATTGGCCTCCCAAAGTGCAGGGATTATAGTCTGAGTCACTGAGCCCAGCTGTGATACTGTAATTCTAAATGATACGTAGTGATGGATATATGACATTGTGCATTTGTAAATTTGTAACACTGTACAGCATGAGTAAACCTTCATGTCAATTATGGACTATAGTTAATGAAAATGTGTCAGTATTGGTTCATTAAGTGTAACAAGGGTCCCACACCAATCTAAGATGTTAATAACAGGGAAAACTCTGTTTGGGGGAAGGGGAGTTAGGAATGGATACGGGGTGAGAATTTGGAATCATCTGTAGTGCTGCCCGATTTTCCTGCAAATCTGAAACTACCATAAAATAATGTCTTTTAAAAAATGCTTTTAAAAAATGAAAAATGGGCTGGGCTCGGTGGGCTCAGCCTATAATCCCACGCTTTGGGAGGCCGAGGTGAGTGGATTGCCTGAGCCCGCGGGTTCGAGACCCACCTGGGCAACTTGGTGAGACCTCATCTCTACAATAAAAAGTCAAAAAATTAGCTGGGCATGGTAGCGCGCGCCTGTAGTTCCAGTGACTTGGATGGCTGAGGCGGAAGGATCGCCGGAGCCCAGCAAGTCGAGGCTGCGGTGGCCGGGAGCGGCCACTGCACTCCAGTCTGGGCGACAGAGTGAGACTCCAACTCAAAAAAACAAAAATGAAAAATGAAGATATTGATATCTAATTCATGCAGCTGCTCAAATGATTGAACAAGTGTGCATACCGCGCGTATCCTCCACGATAATTAATATTCATAGCAACTCTATTGTATCTATCCATCTCATTAAGGATTTGCTTTCTACTTTCTGGATTCAGATAATCAGTATTTAAAGTCTCTTCCCAACTAGACTATTTACCAGGGACATGATCTCACAATATGGAGTGTCAAACAAGAAAGACAAATGCTTCCTCTCATCTTCTCGAGACCTACTGGGAGAGAAAGGAGAAGAATTCTAGCCAAGATGGAAGTGTTAGAATCAATACAGACAGGAGTAGGCGTATGATGATAACAAAGAAGGGGTGCAGTAAAATGAAGCCGTCAATCTGTTCCTCACCTAAGAAACTGCTTTCATCCTCATCTGCTTGGGGGAGAAATTGTCCTTTGGTCAGATGTTCTCAAAAGAGGAAAAAAATCATCAGGGACCTCGTTTGTATTAACCTATCTCCCAGAGATCAAATAATCACGCTTCCCTTCTTGAGACCTGCTATGTGTAAACTGATTTTTATTAAGAAAGCGTAAGCTTTGAGAGACTGGGATGCTTACACGAAAGTAATCCACCAACTCGCTTAGGAAAAATCACTAAAAGCCATTTGTACTAGCTTTCTATTGCTGTGTTACAATTTACCACAAAATTTAGCGGCGTAAAGCAATACCCATTCATCAACACCACAGTTTTTTAAATTTCTATTTTTAACTTTTATTTTAGAATCAAGGGATACTAGTAAGTGTTTGTTATATGGACATGTTGTGTGGTGGTGGGGTTTGGGTCTAAGGTGACCAATTCCTCAGATAGGTCACCTGAGTATACCCAGTAGATAATTTCTGAACCCTAATCCCCCACCCTCACCATTCTTCTTCTTATCTTCTTTTATACATCAGAGTCTGGTGGACTCAGCTTGTTCCTCTGCTCTAAGCTTCAAAGTACTAAAATCAAAATGTCTACAGGGTTATATCCCTTTCTGGAAGCTGTAAAGGGCTATCTATTCCCAGGATAATGTGCAGTGTTGGTAGAAATTAGTTCCATGCAAGTGTAGAACAGGAGTCCCTTTTTCCTTGTTAGCTGTCATATGGGAGGGCATTTCCAGCTTCTGGAACTTGCCTGTTTTTGTTTGTTTGTTTACTTTTAACTCCTTTTGTCTTTAAAACAAGCTGGAGTGGGTGGAGTTCCCCTCATGTTTTGAATTTTCTGCCCTTTTTCTATTTCATCTCTTTTTCTCTTCACTTTGCTTCTTCTACTTCTAAGGGCCCATTAGATTACACTGCATCCAACTGAATAATGGCAGATAACTTCTCATGGTCAGCCAACTAATAACCTTGAAGGTGTTTTTGACATGCCCAAAGTATATTTATGACCAGCCACGGTGGCTCCGCCTATAATCCCAGAACTTTGGGATGCCTGAGCATGGAGGTTCAAGACCAGCCTGGCAAACTGAGGAGACCTCATCTCCACAAAAAAAGTGCAAAAATTAACTGGGTGTGGTGGCTTGTGTCTGCAGTTCCAGCTACTTGGAAGGGTGAGGCTGAAGGATTGCCGGAGCCCAGCAGGTTGAGGCTGCGGTGGCCGTGAGTGTGCCACTGCACTACAGCCTGGATGACAAGAGTGAGACTCCAACTCAAAAAAAAAAAAAAGTATATTCATAGGTACAGCATCAGGGCATAAAGCATTATGGGAGCCAAAATCTTCCATACCACACCAATCTCACTTTGTGTTTAAAATATATAACTGAAACTTAAGTGCACACTACTTATACTCTAAAAAGTTTACGTTTTTATGTATAACTTTTGTACGTGTATAAATATGCATAAACATAAATATGTATATATATATAACAATACATATGCATACGTGCCAACATATAAAATATGTATAAATATAAATATGTGTATACATATGTATAAATATGTATAAAATTTTCATTTAATTTGTGTATCACTGCTGAGAGACAATCTGTTTACTGAAGACAGGAGGATTTGTGACCAAGTGGTGTTTGCTTAAGGGGCTTCTGTTCCCCAAAATAAACCAAAGCAAAAAGTCTCATTACAAAATAACAGTTTCTCAGAGGATCTCAGGTCCCATGAAAGAGAGTGCATTGGGTTTCTCCCTATCCACAACATACACTCTATTTGCTTTGAGCTTTGAAATCTACTGGCTTCCTGATGCAGGAGTTAATTTTTTCAGTGGTGAGCCTCATCTGTCAAGCTGGTTTATAAGCAAGAGGGCATTATCCGCTTTGAATATTTTTTTTTAATTCTGAGGAGCGAATGTTTCAAAATATGAATAGACCCTCATGTGGGAATCTGTAAAGAGACAGCACCCACACAGGAAGTTACCCGCACATGGAGGAAGAAGAATGTTCACTAGAATCCAGGAAAATTAGGGAACTAATGAGGAAAAACACCCTGGATGATTTTTTGGAATGTGATCTGAGGCATAGCATCCTAATTATTATACTTGGATTTCCCATTCCTAGTGAGAAGTTGATATTCTAAATTTTTTTCAATGATTCATCATTTTGTGAACATAACAGAATCACCAACCCTTTTGTTACATATTTTCTTTTTTTTTTTTTTTTTTTGAGTTGGAGTCTCACTCCGTCACCCAGACCGGAGTGCAGTGGCCGTTCCCGGCCACTGCAGCCTCAACCAGCTGGGCTCCGACAATCCTTCCGCCTCAGTCTTCCAAGTAGCTGGAACTACAGGCGCACGCTACCACGCACGGCTAATTTTTGATTTATTGTAGAGATGAGGTCTCGCCAAGTTGCCCAGGTGGGTCTCAAACCCGCGGGCTCAGCCAATACACTCACCTCGGCCTCCCAAAGCGTGGGATTACAGGCTGAGCCATCGAGCCCGGCTCATATTTTCTTTTAAAGCACCAAGTTACCAGGTTTAAGAAATATGAAATAGGTACTTCATGCAAAATGATTACCCTGGGCCAATGAAGGAAATTGAACTCAGCACAGCTCTAGAGAATCTCCATTTGAAAAGGAGAAAATGCATAACTCAATTACCAAAATGTAAATAAATTGAGTAGAATTGTCATGAGGGGGGTGACACCAAGAACACCATGTAAATAGCTATCTAAATCCACTCGGGGGAATCCAAGATGGCCACTGTGGAGCAGTAGACTGGCACCACTCTTGCAGAGTAAAGCAGAGTGAAGCGACTGAGTCACCCATAGATGGAGACACCCCAAACACTTTTGGATGGGGTGCACCCAACAAAGTTTTCTTGAACACATAGAGACCAGAAAATGATGGCAGACATGGGAATTCTGGTGCCCCATCTCCCATTGTGCACCAGGCTTGCACAGGAATGGAAACCCTGCCAGGCGAACAAGAGTGGGTGAGTGTACCTAAGACATGTTGGGTCCGTTGACTCCCTCCCAGATGTGCACAAGTCATTTATCCCTTGCAGGAGGAGTCCTGGTCTGGGCACGGCAGCAGGCAACTGGACCACAAGCAGAATGGGGGGGGATAAAAAACCGGGGCTGGGTTAGCAGCCATGAGCATCACTTGTCACTTCTACTAGTGGAGCAAGGTGATTAACTCACAAACAGGGAAAGCCTACCTGAGAGTGAACCTTGCCGGCACCTGGCCCATCTACCCACCCATATCAGGAAGAATCACCTCCAAGTTCTGCGTGACTACAGGGCGAATCACTTGCCCAACCCTTGTGGCAGGGAAATTGCTTTTTTTCAAGAGCAGAGTGTGGACTTGAACAAGGAGGGAGCAACATGAAAAATACCCAAGGTATTTTCAGCGAGAAGGTTTCTGGGCTACAAACTGCAAACAGCAGACAGGGGGTCTATCTCCCTACCCACTCTCCGTAGACAGTAGGGGCTGCAAGGAGCAGAAATAAACAGCCCTCCCTCTCTCACTGAGTGACCTATAATGGAAAGGCCTTAGGACAGAGGGGCCTTAGGACAGAGGGTCAGTGACTAGCTTCAGAGCAACAAAATCAGAAGGAACTACAGAGAGGGAAAAGAGGTCTGTCACAAGTGAGAACAAAAAAATCAACAAAAAATATAGGCAACCCTCAGATTACTAAAGAGACAGAGCCCAAAATAGGGCAGGTGGTTCAGGAGGGTTTCCATTGTTTGTGTCTGTCAAAAGCCTCCTCGCACAGATAATTGACTTTGGTAAAATCTCAGTGTACAAAAATCCATGTGCAAAAGACACTTGCATTTCTATACACCAGCAACAAGCAGGCAGATAACCAAATAAAAAACAAAATCCTATTCACAGTAGACACACAAAAAATGAAATACCTTGGCATCCATCTACCCAGAGAAGGGAAAGATCTTTACAATGAGAACTACAAAATGCTGCTCAAAGAAATCAAAGATGACACAAACAAATGGAAAAACACTCCATGTTTATGGATTGGAAGAATCAATATTGTCAAGATGTCCATCCAACCCAAGGCAATCTACAGATTCAGTGCAAATCAAATTACGAACATCATTTTTCTCAGACCTGGAAATGATAATGCAGAAATTCATATGTAAACAAAAAAAGAGTCCAAGTAGCCAAAACAATCCTCAACAAAAGGAACAAAGTGAGAGATGTCATACTTCAAGACTTTTAAACTTTATTACAAGGCTACAGTAACCAAAACAACTGGTTTGGTACAAGAATAGGCATGTAGACCAATGGAACACGACAGAGATTCCGGAAGCAAAACTTGGTCTCTCAACTAACTCATCTTCAACCAAATCTCCCATAACAATCACTGGGGAAAGGAGACCATATTTAGCAAATGGTACTGGGAAAGCTGGGATCTCTGCCCATCACCATATACAAAAATTAACTCAAAATGAATCAAAGACTTAAACATAAAATCTCAAACTATAAGACTCCTAGAAGAAAACGTAGGATACACCTTTATGCACATTGGAGTAGGTAACAAATTCTTGACCAATCCCCAAAAGCAAATGCCACAAAAACTAAGACAAGTGAGACCTCATCAAACTGAAAAGCTTTTGCACGGCAAAAGAAACCATCAAGAGAGTAAAGAGGCAGACCACGGAATAGAAAAAATTATATTTGCAAATTATGCAGCTGACAAAGGACTAACAGGAGGGTGGGGGTCACATGACACCACAAATGGTACTTAGTTCATTACCAGGCAAGTGAGGGCCAGGTAGAAGCCCACACTTCACCTGTATATGGCCTACTTATGTAGTTAATCCTCACTTGTACCTCACATTCTTAAAATAAAGTAAAATTTAAAAGAAAAACACTATGTTTACAGAAAAGAGAAATAAATAAATCTACTTAAGTCCAAAAAAAATCATCAGAAAAAGTATCCCTTCAGGAACAGCTTGCGAATAGAGAGAATGAAAACTTATTTCATCACAGGAAGTTTCTGACCTCTCAGGAAAATATTTAACTTTCTGTAACCTTTTTTTTGGAGACTAATCACACTCCTGCAAGTCTGATGGTGCCGCTGTGTTAATGGAGCCCTCTATGCTGGTTTGCTTACACAATCTATTTGCCTTAAAACAGCACCACAGAAGCAACTTCAAAACAGACCTGTAATTAGGGGGGTCATGTAGCTGCAGGACACTCCAGACAATGGCATATGCATAATTAATACTCTCTTGCCTCTTACTTTAAAACATTAATTTAAGTGAATGTGGCTAATAGTGCTGAAAATTCTGGTCTGAATATTCAAAAATGAAGACCAACAAAGATTCCGCAATATTCATGCAGAAAATCAGCCTGTTTTTGATTTTCCAACTTATGAAAGAAAATGATTCTCATGCCATGCTCCAAAACACCAGAAGAAGGCAGACGATACCCAGGGTTGAGAGAAGCCAGCCAGCCCAGCCTTCTGTTATATAAAGGAGCCTTCTAGGCAACATCTTACTTATGCTTTGCTGAGCCTTAATTGAGTGTGTTAGTCTTCATTCAGAATTTTACCCTAACACAATAATAAAAATATGTATGTGGGCTCAATTTTACCATACTTTGGTGATTTTGAACATTGATGATTCTGTCTATTGAGGAATGCTACATATGAATCCATTGGGTTTAAAATAGCAATACCAAACGTGTATTAAATGCTTATGTATGTGGTGAATTTTCCAAGTACTTTACAAGCACAATTAAGTAGGTATGATTCTAAGATGGCCACCAGGATTTCCCACTCTCTGCTGTACAATACACAGTCCCCGTGGATGTATTTTACTCCTCGGATGAGGTTATACTGTGCGCCATGGCACTGTTGGCCTTAAGATAAGAGATTTTTCTGGGTGGGCCTGACCAAATTCCCTGAGCCTTTTTTTTTTCTGTTTTAAAGATGTGGGGTATAATTCAGGGCTAGGTATACAAATGTTCATTATGCAGGTGCCTTTGTTGATGAGGTGTGCCCTCCCCCAGCCCCCTGGCAGTTTCCCTCTACTACCAATCCTGCCCTGCCCTCCTCTGGCAGTTTCGCACTAGGGCCAATCCCTTTCTTATAGAATTACGATAGTTGTTCAAGGTTTGCTTATGAGTGACAACATGTGATACGTGGTTCTTAGCTTCTGTGATAGATCACTCAGTATTATAGCCTCTAAGTCCATCCAAGTTGCTGCGAAGTTCATCATTTTGTCTTTCGTTATGACTGTGTAATATCCCGTTCTGTATATGTACTACTTTTTTTCATCCAGTCAGTGAAACATTTTCTCTGGCCAGTCACTGAAGGAAGTCAGATCTTTGAAGCATGAGAAATCTTTGATGTGCCATCATTGTTTAAAGGTGGAGCAGATGTCAAGAAATATGGCTGCCACTAGGAGCAGGGAGTGGCCCTAAGCTGAAAGTTAGCAAGGAAACAGGGACCTCAATACTATAACTACAAGAAACTGAATCTGCCAGCAGCAAGAACAAGCTAAAAAGTAGGTTTTGTCTCCAGGACTTCTAGCAAAGAACTCAGTCTGGTCTATGATTTGATCTCAGCCTTGTGATAATACCAGAGCAAGGAACTGAATCATCCTATGCCTCAACACTGACTCCAAAAAATCAACAAGGTAAATGGGTGTTCCTCGCAGAGGCTACGTTTTTAGAAATTTCTCACATGGCAATAGAAAGCAAACACAAATGAATTTTTCTAATTAGCATAACAAGCATATGAAATAGCAACTATTATCCTTGTTTTTAAAATGAGGAACAAGCCGGGCTCAGTGACTCATCCTGTAATCCTGCGCCTTTGGGAGCCTGAGGTGAGTGGATTGCCTGAGTCCGCGGGTTCGAGACCCACCTGGGCAGCGAGACCTCATCAAAAAATCAACCGGGCGTGGTAGCGCATGCCTGTAATTCCGGCTACTTAGAAGGCTGAGGAGGAAGGATCACCAGAGTCCAGCAGGTCGAGGCTGCGGTGGCCGGGAGCGGCTACTGCACTCCAGTCTGGGTGACAGAGTAAGACTCCAACTAAAAAAAAAAATAAAAAATAAAAAAAATAAAATAAGGAACATGAAATAAAAAAAGGTCTAGTGACTTTTCCAAGATGGTAGAAAAATCAAGAATAAAAATTAGGCAAAAGGAATTCTGTGGTCCCATATACTAGGCTTGCTTGCCTCAAAAGGGATGTGCCAGTAAGTTCAGAGAAAATATTTGAAAAATTTAAATATTTCAAGATACTGAAATTCAGGCAACAGGGTAAAACAGACCATAAGTTGACTGAAAGTCTTCCTAGGACACTTTTAAAACTTATTTTTGAAATAAAGTTGAAAGGATGTCGTGGGAAGAAACAAGTATGTACTGAATGATACACAGCCTGGGCATCAGGCAATCCTTCTTCCACACTTGCTTCATGGGCTTGGGAAAGTCGTTTAAGCTCTCTAGCTGGGAATATATTGTCATCTCTAGCTGGAAATATCCCGTCCACTCTATCTGAGAATATCTTTTCCACTCTAGCTGAGAATATCCCATTCAGTCTAACTGGGAATATCTCATCTACTCTAGCTGGGACTATCCCATTCACTCTAGCTGACAGTATCCTATCCACTCTAGCTGGAATTTTCCATACATTGTAGTTGGGAATATAACATCCACCATAGCTGGGAATTTCCCATTCACTGTAACTGGGAATATCCCATCCACTCTAGATGGAACTATTCCATCTACTCTAGCTGGGACTATCATGGCTACTTTAACTGGGAATATCCTGTTCTCTCTCGCTGGGAATTTCCCATCCACTCTATCTGGGAATATCCTGTATACTCTAGCTGGGGATTTCCCATCTACTTTAGCTGGGTATATCATATCCACTCTAGCTAAGAATATCCCATCCACTTTAGATGGGAATATTCCATCCACTCTGGTTGGGAGTATCTTGACTACTCTAGCTGAGAATATTCCATCCTCTTCATCTGGAAATATCTCATCCAGTCTAGCTGGGAATATCCCATTCACTGTAGCTGCGAATATCCCACTGACTATTGCTGAGAATATCCCATCCACTGTTGCTGGGAATATCCCATCCATTCTGGCTAGGAATATCCCATCTAACTCTAGCTGGGAATATGTCATCCACAAATGATACTGAAAAATCATTGCTACATGATGCACGAACTCTTTTATATGATGGTATATTTAACAAATATCAATTATGTTTTGAAGATAATAAATGGCAAAATGATTCATGATAAAATATTAGCTACAGACAGTATATTACATACATATCTATGTATATTCCATATGTATATGGGATGAACACATATATTTTTTTAAAGTGTGGGCACAGAAGTTACTTAAGAAAAATTTAAGGAATTGCAGGAAACTTTAATCTCTTATTGTTTTAGGATTACACAAAATTTTAAAAATCTGTCATATTTTACTGAAATGCTGAAACCTACTATAATCAATTAATACAACAAATATCTACTGATTTCGCACTGCAATATTTGCTTACATGAGTATTATTATAAAAAGACATTTATATCCTTCTGGAAGTTTCCTTCAATCCTTTCACTGTCCACACTCAGACCCCCAGGACTCCCACCTTGTTTTTATCCCCTCAGGTACTGAGAATCAAATAATGTCTGGTCCATTTAAATAATACAAATTGAAGCTTGAACAATACATTCAGATAGGCTCTTAGGACCTGATGAAATTGGGGTGCTGTTTTAAGAACGAAAGTCTTTCTACTGATGTAGTTGCATGCTATTATCTGGAGCCAAATGCCTCTCAGATACTGAGGATCAAATAATGTCTGGTTCATCTCTCCCACTGAACTCTGGTGTATTTTTTCTTCTGTGATAATAGCTTGTCCTGTTGTCTTTTTAGCACCTGGCACATAGTAGGATATCAATTAAGTCTCAGTTAATTATTCTTGGTGCCATTTAAATAATACAGATTGAAGCTTGAACCACACATTCAGATAGGCTCTTAGGACCTGCTGAATTCTGGGTGCTGTTTCAAGAACGAAAGTCTTTCTACTGTTGTAGTTGCATGCTAGCATCTAGAGCCCAGTGTCTCATTGCAAAGACCGGCCAGTCTCCGACAGGAGTCCCTGCTAGCCTCCTGCTAAATAGCCATTCCTAAATTAAGCACATGCATGCAGATTGTGTCTGTAAGCAATTTGGTTAATCTGAAAGTAAAAATGGTTACTCAATTAAAATGAAAAAGAGGATTAATTTGTAATGCACTCCTTTCTAATGGAGTGAACTTTTAAAAAATGAGGGCATTATGAAGCAGGTGTTGAGGGAAAATGAAAGGGGAAGGTAAGATGGACAAGGGAAGAGGAAGGAAGAGAGAGAGAGAAACAGAAAAAGAGAGAGATGGCATTGATTTAATGAGGACTTCCATAATAGAAAACACCATCAGCAAGAAGAGCTGAAAGTATCTCATAGCCATGTTGGCATTGTTCTCAGATGGTTTGGGGCTCTTCTTGGTAAAGAAAGACTGCAGGGTCTGCTGATGAACGTTTGTGTGTGAAGAATATATCAACAGATATTTTATAAGGCTCCTATGCTAAAAAAAAAAAAGTTCAGATGCCATAAGTAGTTAAACAGGCATCATTATTTTTCTTTTAAGTCATGTTATGGACTTTCATAATGTTTTTCTCAGTGGTCCCATTTTATCACATAAAGATAAGCAGAGAGATTATATGTGGACAGATGAATTCGAGTGACCTTTGGGTTTTACTTGTTAATTGCTGCTATGGGCAGGATTGTGTCCCTCCAAAATTCATGTGAAAGTCCTGGCCTTCAATATGGTTGTATTTGAAGATAGGACTTTAAGGAGTTAGTTTCACTTAAATGAGGGCATAAGGGTGGGATTCAATCCAAAAGAGCTAACAAGTGTTCCTGTAAAAAGATAAAGATGGCAACCCTTTGGGTCCCCTCCCAGTGTGAGAGCTTTTCTGTCCTCTCAATAAATCATGCTTTAAAAAAAAGAAGTTGAAAAAGAGACAACAGTGTTCACAACAGTGTTCACAACAGTGCACTTTTTCTTTCTTCCTTTGTCTCCCTCTTTCTCTCTCCCTACCCCCACCCCTCCCCTCTTCCCCTCTACCCATCTCTCTCCCAGTATGCAAAGGAAAGACCATATAAAGACCCAGTACGTTCGAGACCCGCCCGGGCAGCGAGACTTCATCTCTACAATAAATCAAAAAATCAGCCGGGCGCGGTAGCGCATGCCTGTAATTCCGGCTACTCGGAAGGCTGAGGCGGAAGGATCGCCGGAGCCCAGCAGGTGGAGGCTGAGGTGGCCGGGAGCGGCCACTGCACGCCTCTCTGGGCAACAGAGTGAGACTCCAACTCAAAAAAAAAAAGACCCAGTAGGAAGGCAGACATCTGCAGACCAGGAAAGGAGGTCTCACTAGGCACCAACCCTGTTAGCACCCTGATCTTGGACTTCAACCTTCACAACTGAGAGAAAATTAATTGATGTTGTTTGCATCACCTAGCTGGATATTCTCTGGTACAGCAACCTGAGTTGACTAATCGAGTTACAAAGATCTTTGTGGTAGCACAAACTCAGTTCAGTGAACAAACTGTGTGATCAGCCGTATTTTCCCAGGCAACAATGATTCAGTGTGACTTGTCTTCTCTTCCTGCCTCATTTACTCAACTGGTTTCAGTCGAACACTGCCTGGATCCCGCTACTTGCTCAGCTCAGGGCTGAAACCACAAGCGTCTGAGGGAGTTCAGAGCAGGGTCTGGAAGATGTAAGCAAAGACCCATTTCCTATCCCTGTGTCTGGTGAGTGAATCTTATTCTGCCATGAAGAGGGTGGGAGGGAGGAAGTCTCTCCAAGTGTTTCTGTCCCAGGTAAAGATATAATTGGACTCTGAGATTTATGAAAAATGGTCATGGCTTTGGATGTTGAAAACCTAAAAGAGAGACCCAGAGGTATTTTAGCCTATAAACACTCCATATTTGTAGTTGAAACTGGGCAATCTGCCCTGGCATAGTTTCCTAGTCAACTGAGACAACATGGAAGACACAGGAATATTTTTAATAAAAGTAGACAAGTCAAGCAGGCCGACCTAGACTTCTTTCCCTTGGGCTCCTTCCTAGTTTCCAAGATGGGATGGGAAGAAGCATCGCTCCAAGTAGGAGGCCAGGCCCTTCTTATAGTATTAGCCACATGAGGGAAGACAGACCAAGAGGAAGAGCCTCCAGAAATAAATGTCAAAAAGAAGAAGCAGGTAGACTCTTCTTCATGGTAGCACAAGATGCCTTACCTTTTCACAACTCACACTGGGTATGAAAGGTTTCATCTTTTAACATCATGATAGGTGTTATCCCACCTTCCTCTCTTTAATGTGAGTGGTATGTGTTTTAATACACATACACTGAAACATGCACTCAAAAAATAAATCCTTATACTAATGGTCATAACTGTAATCATTATTATTGAAATGTTTTATTCTCTCTCATGTGCCATATACCGTGCTGATTGTTTTTACCATATTGCCTGATGTGAGCCTTATAGAAGGCTATTGTGGCTGACTGCTATTTTGACACACTGATATGCATTCATTTTAACCTAGCTTAGTAAACCTCAATTTTCTTCTAGGAAGCCCTTTCCATTTTGTCAATTACCTTCCCGTGGCTGGATGACAGTAGAGCTGAAGCAAGTGACAAGTCTGAGTCAATCGTCAAACCAAAACAATGTGAATAACAAAAGTCTGTTTGCTGGAACTTCTCAGAAAGCAGTGCCCTTATTTTCCTCTGCACTTGAACTGAGACATATTACTGAGAATTGCTGCTCTTGGTATCTTGTGAGAATGAACTGAGTCAAAAAGGGGTCGGGGAGCAAAGTGAAGCTACAAGGCAAAGAGAGAACTTGGGTCCAGGTGATATTTTCTGAATCTGGATGAATCCTCAGCTGAAGTCAGTGTCCAACTTTGATCAATTTAGGTGTGCAAAATTTGGCCAGGCTCAGTGGCTGAGTCTCTCATTCCAGCACTTTGAGAGGCCAAGGCAAGTAGATTGCCCAAGCCTGTGGGTTTTAGACCAGCCCGGGCAACTTGGCGAGGCCTCATCTCTACAATAAATCAAAAATTACCCGGTTGCAGTAGCACAAGCCTGTAGTTCCAGCTACTTGGAAGACTGAGGTGGAAGGATCCTGGAGCCTAGCAGGTTGAGCCTGGGGTAGCCATGAGTGTGTCACTGCTCTCCAGCCTCGGTGACAGAGTAAGACTCCAACTCAAAAACAAAAAAGGTATGCAAAGATTTAAGTAAAATATTTTCAGGTCTTCCGGAATTTGCAACAGAATTCTCCTTGTAGCATTTCACTTCACATAAGTCCCTGAGTCTTAGAGAAGTTAAGTGATTTCACTTAAAGCAATACCCTTACCAATGGAGAAGAATGCTAAGCTGCCCCAAAGTATGTGGAAAAATTGAGCACAAAATTTCTTGTGTCTGAGATAAAGACATGTAATTTACCATCAACTGGTCCAGGTACTTCATCAAAAGAAACATACTCTGAAGGGCACTGGCCTGATGTCGCCTTTTGTTTTTCGTAGAACATGCAAAAATAGAATTCCATCCTAAGTCCAACTTTCTAACCTACATCCTACTGTATTTTTTCATGCAGCAGAAGCGATAAAAGATGGCATTCTATCTGTCAAAGAGAACAGGATTATCTCTCAGTGGAGTCAAGACAAGAACAGATGAGACAAGAGAAAGAAAAGAAGAGAAGTGCTTTACAATTAAGGTTTGTGGGTTCAAAACTGACTTGCTATGACAAAGTGTGAGAGCTCCCTTCAGGTGCTTGTGACATCGCTCCTCCTTCCTTAAGCCACTGGGGCATCTGAAAAGATTGGATGTGGAAAACATTTGAGCCTTGGTCAAAGATGGCTAAAAGCATGTGACCACTGATTGTGCTTGGAGTAGATACATGTATTTCTAAACTGTTTTCTTCCCAAAGCATATTTCTTGCAGCACTGATAACAGACATGCCTCGTGAACATATTCTTGGTTGTAAACATCAGAAATTGACTCTGGTGAAGGAGAAGAGGAATGTATTGGAAGAGCAATCATTAACTCCTGAGTTGACAGTAGGCTAGGGGTCTGCCTTTGTTAATGGTAGGATCTCATGTCAGCAGGAAGTACATAAAAGGTCACTGTCTAATAACATTCTGGTTAGGAAGAAGTGGCTGCCAGCCCCCATACACTGCCATGGGCACCAACACACTGGTCATCAGATATTGTCACCATTCCAGGGGTGAATTCTAAATGGTATTTCTAATTTATCTCTTTTGTCTTTGGTTCCAGATTCAAAGTCTCTCATAGGAGAATCTCACTGATCAAGTTTAGGTCACTTCATCAAACTTCAGCTGCCTCCTTTCAAGGAAAATAAATTTCAGGTGTTTTGGCCATTATGGTACAAGGCAGATCTCTGATCCACATAAAGACTCACCCAAAATTACAACCTTGAAACATAAAAAATAAGCAAGTGAAATAGCAAGGCCCTAGGAAAGGATCTTCTTTGCCTCTTCTAGCTTCTGGTAGCCCCAGTGCTCCTTGGATTGCAGTGAAAGCACTTTAATCTCTGCCTTTGTAGTAACATAACACTCTCCTGTGTGTGTCTGTCTAGGCCTGTTTCCCTCTTTTCTTTTTAAAGGGCATCAGTCATATCCAGTTATGACCCACTCTAAGGACCTCAACTTAACTTGATTGCACTTGCAAAAAAAAATCCTATATCCAAGTAAGGTCATATTCATAGGTAATGGAAATGAGGGCTTCTGCATATCATCAATCCATAATAGTATAATATATGTCTTTTTGTTTGTTTGTCTACCTGATGTATCTGTCACTGCTTTCTCAGAATGTTAAGGTGTAGTACATAATAAGTGGATGCTTGCATTCTCTCTCTCTGTAGCTAGACAGGTGTGTTTGTGTGTGTGTGTGTGTGTGTGTGTGTGTAGTAAATATGTCCACATTTGAGAGAGGACACCATGTGTGCCAATTGCTATGTGCTCTTCAGGAGGGTTAGGGGGAGAGAGGGATGGTTGGAAGGAATACAAAGGCAAGACTACTACAGTAAATCTCTACTCATAAGAAAAGTTAATAGAGATACATTGTTTTTCTTACAATTCAGAAGTGAGACTGTACAATAAATTTAGGTTTAACTTTACACAGATACAGTAATCTGCTTGGTCACATGAAGTCATGCAGAGTCAGAGAATCAGAAACAATGTTGCCATTATTTTAGGAGCAAAACCTGTCTTCATATTGTTTTTGTCTTTCCTCCCTCTCTTCTATTTTGCCTTCTTCTTTTATCTTTTTCCTAATTTCCCTACAACCTCAATTAAAACAGAAAGTATTTTATCTTCTTGCTTGTTTCTTCTTTACAGGAAATCATTTACCTCTTTCTCCTGCCTGGCTTGAACAATGACTTTCAATTCTAACTGAGCATTAGAATAAGTTGGAAGATTTTAAAAAAATACAGGCACCATGGTTATACCCATGGAGCTTCTGTTTCAACACCTGTGATTCCCTTGCAGATTAAGGGGGGATCCATTGGCCTCTACTGCTTCAAGTTGGCAGCTCCAACAGTAATGCTTTCAGGGGTGAAATCCTGATAGCGAAGAAAGGGGGTTTCATAAACACTTAGTGTCGTTTATGTCCCTCAAGACTGGGTTAAATATTTTTCCTTATGAAATGTGCTAGCCTTGTGTTATACTACCTAGACAAATTAAATCACCTCTAATTTACTTCCCCCAGCTCTTCTGCTTTTTTCTCTGTCTCACCTAAGACAGACAAGACCCCTAAAGGATGGAAGCTGTTGCTTTTATCTCTGTTTCCCAATTATCTACCTCAGAGAGCAGCACACAGTATGACTAATGCATGTAGTTGAATAATGAATTGCTTCTCCAGTTTGAGTTTTCAGAAAACAGAAATTTCCCCAACTCTCAACATCTCAGATTGGCCTCAGTCTTAGAATGATTGAAAGAGAACAATGGCCAAATTTCTGGCTTCATCTCCCAAGTGAACTTAAAAAAAATCCTTTGATCTCAGCTGCTGATGGAGAGACTATGAGGTAACAGAAGTTTCTTTCTTCTTTAGGAAAAAAAAATGTGGCACTAATGCCCAGGAGGGATCCAAGGTTCTATTTTTATCCCTTCTCTGAATTATCAATTTACTGCTAGGCTTTCTTTTGAATTTCAGGGCTTTGACAGTGCAGGCTCTGTCTTTCAGAGCTGACTGTTGTGCAAGATTATTTTAAATGTAGCTTTATTAAAATAAACACACTTAGAATCAAAACAACTTTGATGCTTCTAGAGATAATTTCCTAGAAAGGAGTGTAAAAAACAAGTCAACTGCGTAAAGGACATTTTATTGCTTACAAATAGAAGTAGTTCTGTTTTTGTCCATGTTATGGTGACTTTTTTATGGTGACTTTTATGTTACAGTGAGATTTATTTAAGTAATCCCTTGTGTTTTTCGGGTACCATCATGGCATCCTGCACTTTTGTGCACTGATGCCATCAGTGTCCTTCGCAACAGACTCTTGGATCATCTTCACTTGCTCCAGACCCCATACCACAAAGTTGTCTACTTGACTTTGAATTGTTCCTAAATTTGCATGTAACCATAAGAAATCTTGAAAATACATTATTGAATTTATGCCATGAAAAAAAAAAAACTCCAAAGATGAGGGGGAGGCAGTGTGATGCTGAAGAAAAAGGCACAAATTTGGGCTTCAAAGGGCCTAAGTCCTGGTACCACATTAATTGTAAAACTTTTAGAATATTTTTTCACCTCTTTGAAACTCATCTCCTTCATCTGCAAAATGAAAATACTGAGCACGCAGCTAACACATACTTTTGAGGGTTAAAGAAGACCAGTTATAAAGCTCACAACACATAGTAATAAGTGTTCAATAAAGTAGGGTTGGCTTCTCTTCCCATGATTGTCCTTTTCTTCACAAAATTGAAATGGCCACCGTAACATTATGTTCTCTGTTTTATTAATTAATCCTCATCCTCCATTCTGGTTGTACTTTCTGAAACAACAACAACAAAAATCTCATTTAAATAACACAAAGAGCCAAATAAATGAGGAAGTCATATATTAACTTACAAATACATTTGGAAAATATCATTTTCACATTAATTTTTTTCATGGGTCTGTGCTTATTGCTATTAGCCATTAATTCCTCTCCTAGAAATACTGGCATTCTAATAGAAGGTCAGACGTACCATAAAAAGTTCAAATATGAACGTGACATTGATATTTCCCTGAAAGAAACATAAATGAAGACTGTGGTCATTCACAAGAGGATATATTATTTCCTTTTTGGGAGACAAGTAAAGTATTCTGGAAGTAAGTAGACTATTAATAATGGCATGAAAAGTTAATAGGATTTGGAAATGGAGAGACTAGAAAAGAAAGCATCTTCAGTGGACACAGTGACATGTACAGAGACACTGAGGGGCAAGCAGTGGGTGAATCTGGAAAAGGGAGAATTCAGGTTTGTTGAAACAAATGGTTCACTGGAAGAGTGAAGGAAGTGTTTCATGTGTGTTTCTCAACTTTAGAGGACTATGATGGTGCAATTTATAATCCTATTAGGTATTTGAATTGGTCTTAAATAATTTGAAGCTGGAAATATGTTTCCCTATATTGCAAAGCAATACATCCTGGCTTAGGGAGAATTTCTTCTTGACTAAAGTTTGACTAAAACCAGAATTGAGTGTATACACACACACACACACACACACACACACACACACACACATATATATATATATATACATATATATATATATGTATATGCTCAATCAGTAGATTACCTAAACAACTGGACTGAGCACACTATGATCTGGGTCAATGCCATTTTTAAAAATCATCCTATTTCCAAAGCTAGTACTTAAATAATGATAAAATGATGATGTTAGTCCTTTACCAAATCAGTTATATAATTAGTTATTTGAAACCAAATAATCAAAAACAGGCTTTTATCTTGATGTACCTGCCTGTAAAAACTTCGATCAATATTCAAGGTCCATCTAAAATGCTACTTATTTTATTAAACCTTTTCAATCGATTAATGTTGCCCCAAGGTTTTCTTCCATACTTTTTTTTCATTTCATTTATATTCACTCTTTTTTTTTTTTTGAGTTGGAGTCTCACTCTGTTGCCCAGACTGGAGTGCAGTTGCCACTCCTGGCCACCGCAGCCTCGCCTGCTGGGCTCCAGCGATCCTTCCACCTCAGCCTTCCGAGTAGCCGGAATTACAGGCATGCACTACCACGCCCGACTGATTTTTTTGTTTATTTTAGAGATGAGGTCTCACTGCCCAGGCGGTTCTCGAACCCGCAGGCGCAGGCAATCCACTCACCTCAGCCTCCCAAAGGCGTGAGATTACAGGCTGCGCCACTGAGCCCGGCTTATATTCACTCTTTTGGTGACCCTATTAGACTCAGGGATTGAAATATCATTCATTTTTGAAAGTGGCTTCTAAATATTTATCATCATTCCAGACCTATGTCTCAAATTGCTAATGTATTTCTCCAACTCATTCAACATTTCTACTTAAATGACTTGTAGACTTCAAAACCTAATATGTCCAAAACGAAGTTCTGATCTTCCTTTTCAACACCGCTCAAACAATCCCAATTTCGGTTGATGTCAAGTTCATCATTCCAATTTCCTTGGCCCTAAAACTTGGAGTAATCCCCTCTCTTTCTCTTATACCATCCAACCACCCAATGGGCCAGGAAATTCTGTTATTGCTATCTTCAATATCTAAAAAGTTTTCAAATCTCATCACTTTCCTCATCCACATCACCATCATTTTCTCATTTGCATTATTACAAGTGGCCTTCTAAATGGTTCACTTGCTTCTGCATAGCTCTCTCTCCAGTTCCCAGTCTAGACTCTGCACAGCAGCTGGAATAATCCTTGTAATAGGAAAAGTCAAAGCATATCACTCCTCTACCAAAATCCTTGAGTTAGACAATTTCACCCAGAGTAAGAGCCAGTGACTTTACAATAATACATCGGGCCTCTGTGATCTGCTGTGTTTGTCCACACTTCATTACCTCTCTGACCCCCAATCCTACTAATATGCCCCTTAAATAATGAGTGGCTTCTTTGCCATTCCCCTAAGAAGCAAAACTCTCATTGCAGAATCTATGTACTGGCTGTCCCCTTTGCTTAGGATGCTACTCGCCAGATGGCCCCATGGTTAACTCCATCATCTGCTTCAAGTCTTCCTAAAACATTAATTTCTCAATAAGACCCATGGTTAGTCCCTTGTTTGAAATTGCAACCACACTCCCGCATTCCCGGATGTTCTTCCTCTATCCATGTAACCTTCTTGTAGTAATTATTCACAATGTTTATTTTCTATTTTCCATCTTTCCCTATTGGAATGTAAGATCTTTGACAGGCTTACACATGTGTGTGTTTTGGTCATTTATGTTTCCCAAGTGCCTAGAACAGTGTCTGGCAGACCATACATGTTCAAACAATAGTTAATAAATGAATTTGATGAAAAGATTCCTCTTTCAACTATTGTACCTTCTCTCACTTTTATTGGTCCTTGATACCTGTAACTTCTAATAAAATCCTTTATATAGAAGGTGCTTAGTAAATGTGGCTTAAATTCAATTATATTCCACATTTCAATGGCGTCTTTTAGAGTCATAGAGTCTGTGATACATCACTGAATATAAAAGACTCTAAATCCATCCAGGTTTCTACAAAGTCTATAATTTTGTCCTTCTTTATGGCTGCGTAATAGTCCATAATATGATCTATCACAGAAACAAAGAACTGAGTACCACATGTTCTCACTCATAAGTGGATTCTGAGCATTTACCATAATACTATAAGAAAGGGATTGACAAAAGCCGGGAACTGTCACAGGAGGGGAGGGCACATAATATCAATATGGGTACCTGATCTCAAACCAGGCAAAGTGGATGCCAAAGGGAGGCCCAAACTTTACCTGTATGATGACCACATATATACTAAATCCTGAATTGTACCCCACATCTTAAAATAAATCAATAAATGCAAATAAAAATAGATTCATAGAGTTGGCACATTAGCAAGATAGAAAAATACCTGCACGTGCATGTTTATTGCAGCATTATTTACAATAGCAAAACCACGGAACCAACCGTGCTGCCCATTGAAACTGGACTGGATAACAAACAGTGGCACATATACATGATGGGATATTTTGCAGCCATAAAGAAGAACAAAATTATGGACTTCACAGCGACTTAGATGGATTTAGAGTCTATCATATTTAGTGATTTATCACAGAAACAAAAAACTGAGTACCATATGCTTTAACTCATAAGTGGACCCTGATTATTGTAACACTACAAGAAAGGAGTTGGCAGAAACTGGAAACTGCCAGGAGAAGGGGAGGGGCACATAACATTAATAAGTGTACCCAATCTCTAATCAGGCAAAGGGAGTACCAAAGGTAGGCCTAAACTTTACCTATACGGTGGCCACTTATATACCTAATGCTGAATTGTATCCCATGTCTTTAAAATAAAATAAATTAAATAATTATAAATTTTTCTAATTTTAAAAAATAATTTTTTTTTGCTTTTTGAGATTTTTGAATTGCCGTTTTGGTTACATGCATACAACTTATTCTTTTACAACCGTCAGTGATGTTATTTTGATCACGTGTTTTAAACCTTACTTATTGTAATATTTTAAACTTTTAACATTTGACGTACTTCACAACATCCAATTTCAAATCATCTTTTTGACCCAAACTAGCTAGGATGTAACAAACAGAATCGCCTGGAAGTCCGAGAGAGACATATTAGGCTTATTTGTAATGATAAAATGATGTAGGGAGCACTGGAAAATACAAATGGTGTTTGCATTATGTTTTATATAAATGTGCTATTTTTATGTATTTCAAAATTATATAAGGTTTATGACATTTAAAAAAAGAAAGCAGTATTTGTTTACAACTATAGATACTAGTGGAATAGATCAACTTCTCTAAAAAAAGAGAGAGTGAGAGAGAATCTATTTTGTTAGAATCAGGAACCCAAATTTCCTGGTTTAGTGGTTTTAGACTGATTGTATGTCCTTCTTGTGGTTCTGAGATGGGTTACAGGGCCACTAAAAAGATAAGAGAAAAATCATGAGGCACTTTCACACCAACCATCAAAGTACTGTCTTAACTTTTTCAAGTTTCTTACCATCCAGGCCAACTCGGCTATGCCTATTTCCATACTCAGCTTTTGGGTAGGATTTGGTTGAAAGAAAGAATTCCAAAGCAAAAGAACATTTTGAAAACAACTAAATTAGGTCATTTTCCCAACTCTCAACTTATTTCCCTCTGTGTAGACATCATTTTTGCTTTCAGCCCTTGCCAACTCTGGAGCCAAGTAGAATTCAGCTCACATGGAATATCAAAATATAAGATTAGAAAAATTTCAAATTGACACTTTCTATTTTTATTTAAAGTGGGGCAAATGTTTTTTATCTTACCTTGAGAAAAATATTTAGGTATTTTTCTCTAATATCAGCAGTTTTATTTTATTTATTTATTTTTCCATTCTGTCTTCTTCTTGGTAGACTGAATGGCTGAATGATAATTGCTAGAATAGTGTCCAAGAAAATTCATGGTTTCCATGAAATAAAACAGAAAGAGAAAGAAGAAAGGAAAATCAAAATGACAGAATTTATCATGTCATAACATGTCATGCTGTCAGAATCTTTAATTTGATATCTGAAAAAATTCCCCCACCTACAGATGTGCTACACTAGCAATCTTGAGTCACCCAGGAATATTTAGCATCTACTCATATTCAATCACCTGGCCTGGTGCTTTTCTTTTTCATTTATTTTTAATTTTTTCCTTCTTTGGTTTATTATTGTAGTCAGTAAATGTGGATCAAAATGTATCACATCCTTTCTTATTTGTCCATTCCCTCTTTTTCTAGGAAAAAGAAAAGTTGGTATCTTCCAAATCCTTTTTGGAACACTCCTCTCTCCTCTGCTTAGGGCATTCTTAAGTGGTCACTTAATATCTGCAGATAGGCCTTTGTCAGATATGCTGTTGGCCAATATTTTTTCCCATTATGTAGGCTGTCTCCCTGCTCTCCTAATGGTTTCTTTTGCTTTGCAAATCTTTTTAGTTTGATGAGGTACCCCTTGTCTATCTCATCTCTTATGGCATGGGCATTTGTAGTTTTGATCAGGAATTGGTTACCAGTTCCAATTTCCATAATGGTGTCTCCTGCATTTTCTAAGGTTCTTATAGTTTGAGGTTTTACATTTAGGTCTTTGATCCATTTGAGTTGATTTTTGTGTATGGTGATAGGTAGGGATCTTGTTTTAATCTTCTGCACGTGGTCAGCCAGTTTTCACAGTACCATTTACTAAATAAGTTCTTCTCTCCCAGTGGTTGTTAGTGGAGGCTTTGTCAAAGATGAGTTGGTTGAGAAATTGCAAGGAACTCAAACATACTGAAAGGAAAAAAACAAACAGCCCTATTTAAAAGTGGACAAAATATAAGAATAGACACTTCTCAAAAGAAGACATAAAATCAGTCAACAGATACATGAAAAAAATGCTTACTCTCACTAGTCATCAAAGAAATGAAAATTAAAACCACACTGAGATACCGCCTAACTTCAGTCAGGATGGCCATCATCAGTAACTCAAAAAAACAACAGATGTTGGAGAGGATACAGGGAAAAAGGAATGCTTCTACAATGCTGGTGGGAGTGTAAACTAGTACAACCTCTGTGGAAAACAATGTGGCGATTTCTATCTAAAAGTCAAACTTCCACATGAGCCAGCAATCCCCCTTCTGGGAATATATTTGGAGAACTCAAATCACTGCATGAAAAAGATACCTGCACATGCCTGTTCGTTGTAGCACTATTCACAATAGCAAAAACATGGAACCAACCTTGCTGCCTATTGAAAGTGGACTGGATAAAAAATAAATGTGGTACCTATACACAATGGAATATTGCACAGTCATACAGAAGAATTTTGCAGCAACTTGGATGGACTTAGAGTATATAATACTCAGTGGTCTATCACAGAAACAAAGAACTCACTACCACATGCTCTCACTCAGACCCTGAACAATTATCATAATACTATTAGAAAAGGATTGGCAGTAATGGGAAACTAATTGGGGGGGCACAATTCATCAATAAGGGTACCTGATCTCAAACCATGTGAAGTAGGGACCAAAGTGAGGCCCAAACTTTACCTGTACAGTAACCATTTGTATACCTGACTCTGAATTGTACTCCACATCTTTGATACAAAAATTTTTAAATGCATAAATTGATGAAAAATCACATTGTACCCCATAAATACATATGATTATCATTTGTCAATTAAAAATAAATTAAAACTCTAACAGAAAAAGAATCTACAGATAGTTTAATCCTTTGAGCTATCTGAAATTAAGAAATAAATGTACTGTGTATTTTCAACAAGTCAGAATGTAGATATTATGGGCCAAATATGATAAACATTTTAGAATCTTACAAATGTTTAGGCCAATGATTCCTGACTCTAGCTACCCATTTATATTACTTTAGGAGCTTTTAAA
Organism: Cephalopachus bancanus; assembly: GCA_027257055.1. NCBI lineage: Eukaryota > Metazoa > Chordata > Mammalia > Primates > Tarsiidae > Cephalopachus > Cephalopachus bancanus. The sequence continues at coordinate 38,008 of JAPVLO010001332.1, read as the reverse complement.
AGATAAAATGCTTAGGCACCAGTAAGGGCAAAAGAAATCAGATCCTCTTGGAATGAGGTTCAGGAATTGTTATTTTTATTTTCATTTTTATTTATTTGTTTATTTCTGAGTTGGAGTCTCACTCCGTCGCCCAGGCTGGAGCGCAGCAGCATGCTCACGGCCACCCCAGCCTCGACATGCTGGGCTCCGGCGATCCCCTCCTCCTCAGCCTTCTGAGTAGCCAGAACTACATGCACACGGTACCATGCCTGGCTAATTGTTTTTATTTTTTATTGTAGAGAGGAGGCCTCACCAAGTTTCCTGGGCTGGTCTCAAACCCCTGGGCTCAGGCAATCCTCTCGCCTCGGCCTCCCAAAGTGCTGGGATGACAGGCTTGAACCACCGCACTCAACCTGGAATTGGTATTTTTCAATAGTGGCCTGGATCCTTCTGATGTGTAACTAATACTGAAAACCACTTTTCTAGGAGGGGGAAGTTACTACAAAGCGGGGTAGGCATTTATTTTAAACTTGGTGTCAATGCATAATACTTGAAAGAAAGCATGACTATATGGTAAGGACTAAATTTGCTATTGTTTTGCACTAGATATGCCCTAGAGTGACTTAGAACCCAACCACAGGTAGATTTGCCATGAACCTGATGAAGCTTAACCTTCAGTATCTCTAATTGCGTCTGTCACTGTGAATGCTTAGATTTGCTAAGATTGATATAGTGTTCAGGCAAGATAAGTCAGGCAGAAACCGGAAAACATTTCTGTTTAAGGCCCAAGTCTTTCTGATCGAGCCCGCCCCCCCCAAAAAAAAGAATTACTTGAGAATTGCCTAAAGAGGTCTCAGAAGAAAAGGACTTGAGTTATTTATTGGGATGTATTTTCATACTTTATGTTGATATTCAATTTTAAATCTATTTTTATTATTGTAATTTTGCAGCTTTTTTTTTTTTAAAGAGACTCAAAATTGTTTATGGTCGAGGCCTCACAAAGCCTGGATTTTTCTCTGAGTATGACACTTTAATAAAAAAGTAAAAGAGCTCATATTTTTAACAGAAATTTAAATGTTAAACATTCAGAGTAAAGAAAGGCACATTGATTCTTGTCTGCATAATAATGATATATTTCAAGGACATTGCAGCTCTTCTTTCAAAACTGACTTTTAAAAATATTTAACTCAAAGGATGTGCTATCTCTGTTTTGCAGTTTTGAGTTGCATCTCTATCTTTAAGTTCTTTTGAGCATTTTTTCCCATATATTCTTAAGAGCCATTCTGAATTAGAAATAACACAAAACTTCCATTTAATAAATTTCCCCCATTTTCCCCAGGGTTGTATATCTAAGTTCTGCAAAAGATAAATTTTATTCTTGTTTCTTTTCATTTTTTAAAAATTTATAGATGTGGGGTACAAGTCAGGATTAGGTGTACAAGTGAACATCGTACAGGTGAGATAGTTTTATGCTAATCTGCTTCCCCAATTTACCTTAACTGATACAGAGAAACTAAGGGACCGCTTGTTCGTGGTACCTAATTTTTATCATAATCTTTACTGAATTTCCCTATATTGGTAGAGGTGTATCAATCTATTATAATACTTACATCGTTTTAGCTTAGGTATTTGTCTGTTTATCTAGAGGTCTGCTTCTACAACTTTAGCAAAAAGTATGGGCATTACGGAGTACTCCATGAGTAATTGCAAAAGGATTTTGTTTTAGAGGGTTTTTAAAAATTTTTCTCATAGATTTTTTTTTTATACATTTTAAATTTTTTAATTTCAGTGGCTCTTGAGGGATACAAATGATAGTTCGTAACATGAATGTATTGTATACTGGCAACGAAGTCTGGGCTTTACGTGTCCCCTCTACCCTCACCTGTGCACACCGTACCCAACAGGTGAGTTTTTATCCCTGCCCCGCCCCCACTCTCTCCCTTCTAAGTCTTCAGAGAATGCTTTAAAGGGAAGTGTTATAACTATTTTTTTAAATGTCTCTACTCTTATTTCATATAGAGTAAGGGAAATTTGAGATGAAGCTAAGAAACTGAACTGAGTGGATCTTTTTTCTTCAACAGAGAAACTAAGGGAAACTAGGAGAAGCCAGTGGTTCCAGCACCCTTCTTGGCTAGGTACTTATTTCCCTTTGACCATAGTTAGAGTCATCCCTCGCTTTCTATTTGCGATTAAGTGTGGTTCAGACACATAAAGCAGCGGACTGTTAATATCAGCAACATGGTCATCCTCTCTTAATATTTGAATATCTAGACTCTCAGAAAGGAGATGCTGATCAGGAAGAAGAGGTGTGAGTCCAGTGCTATACCACAATCTGTTTTTAAAAGCATGTCTCCATAACGCCGTCATTCCAGGTGAATTATCATGGAAAAAGAAAACCGAATACTGTAAGTTTTCACCCATAAGTGCAAACTAAACACTGGGTACACACAGGCACAAGAACGGGAGTAACAAACACTGGGAACTACTAAAGGGGTGAGGAAGAGGGAGGAAATAAAGGTTGAAATGGGACCATGCTCAGCACCTGGTGGTGGGCTCATTAGATGCTCAGACCTCACCATCGCACAATATACCTATGTAACAAAACTGCACATGCACCCCTTGAATCCAAAATTGCCTGAGGGTTCGAGACCTGCCTGGGAAGACGAGACCGCATCTCTACAATAAATCAAAAAATCAGCCAGGCATGGTAGCGTGCGCCTGTAATTCCGGCTACTCGGAAGGCTGAGGCAGAAGGATCGCTGGAGCCCAGCAGGTCGAGGCTGCGGTGGCCAGGAGCGGCCACTGCACTCCAGTCTGGGCGACAGAGTGAGACTCTAACTTAAAAAAAATAAAAAATAAAAATAAATAAATAAATAAATAAATAAAAATAACCTTTCTTTTTATGTGCAAGACTATGTTCTAATTGGACTACTAAGGAAGAGATAATATTATTACCTGAACTGGAAAGATGTGATGGAACTTCTCTATAATGATCTGAGCCTGTTTCTGGGCTTTTTGCTTGTTTTTTCTTTTTGGGGAGGAGGGAGAAGAGCATTATTTCTTATACTATTTTTGATTACACTTTGCTGAGAAAATAACTGAATAAACGCATTCTTTTATTTAAATGATTTTTGGAGGAAAGAAGTCATCAAGAGAATAAAAATAAAGCACCTGAGATTCAATTATTGATTGTCAAACTGAAGAAGAAGGAGACAATGTAACCTAAATAGTTCTAAATAACCACAAAGTGCTAGACCTTCCATGTAATTCTCACTAAAACATAATTTGACAAATATCAGAATCTACATATGACAGGTGAACACAGTGAAGCTACAAGAGGTTAGATAATTTTATCAAGAAAGTAAACAGGAGAGTATGATTCAAACTCTTGTCTCTATGACAACAAAACCCACATTTTACAGATTGTACTATCCTTCCTTTCGCATGTTTCCCAGATATGTGATGAGTAATATGCAAATTGGGTATAGCTTTCATTTCATTATTAAGATGTTTAAGATGTTTAAAATGAAACAGATGCTCAATAAATCATATGGCAACTCAGGTTGTTGTATACGGGTACCTGTAGTCAATTCATCAAACAAGAAGAAGGGGTTGTTGGGACCTTCAAGGCATTGGGGAATTGGATTTGAAAGCAATAATAAGATACAGCTAGCCTTTGCTGGTAGTTCTGGGATGTGCTGGCCAGTTGGGTCCTGTACTGAGTTACTCTCTAGCATACTGATCTTATTATCGCTTTCATAGCACCAGATTGGGCCAATTCCTTAAGAATGTGTTAACTTTGCAAAAGTATTTTTATAATGAGAAATGCAAGCTGTACCTGTGCTTACTTCCTTAAATGAATCGGAGACTCTTCTGGTGAGCAGAGCTGTCAAGCTACTTTATTAATATCTATTTTTAAAAAATATTTTTTATTATGATGTTGTGGGGTACAGTTAAGGATTAGGTATACAATTACGTTCCATTCAGGCACCCTGTTGATAAGAGGTGTTTCCCCTTCCCCAGACAGATATTTGCTACTGTTAATCCCATCTACCCACTCCCCATAGTTTCCCAGTACCGTCAGTCATTTTCTTATAGTATTACATTGGATGTTCAAGGTCCATTACATGAGTGAGAACATGTAATACTCGGATCTTTGTTTCTGTGAGAGGTCACTCAGTATTATAGACTCTAGTTCCATCCAGGTTGCTGCGAAATTCATGATTTTGTTCTTTTTTATGGCTGTGTAGTATTCCATCGCGTATATGTACCACATTTTTTAATCCAGTCCTTTTTGATAGGCAGCATAGTTGCTTCCAGGTTCTTGCTATTGTGAACAATGCTGTGATAAACATACGTGTGCAGGTATCTTTTTTATAGAGTGATTTGAGTTCTTCAGGGTATATTCCCAGTAGGGGGATTGCAGGGTCATATGGGAGGTTGATGTTTAGGGTTTTTAGGAATTGCCACGCTGCTTTCCACAGAGGTTGCACTAGTTTACACTCCCACCAATAGTGTAGAAGTGTTCCCTTTTTGCCACACCCTCTCCAGCAGCTGTTATTTTTTGAGTTGTTGATGATTGCCATTCTGACTGGGGTTAGGTGGTATCTCAGTGTGGTTTTGATTTGCATCTCCCTGATGATTAGTGAGGTTGAACATTTCTTCAAGTGTCTGCTGCTCGGATATCTTCCTTTGTGAAGTGTCTGTTCATATCTTTTGCCCATTTTATAATGGAGTTGTTTGTTTTTTTCTTTTCAGCATGTTTTAGTTCCTTGTAGATCCAGGATTTAAACCTTTGTCAGACCTGGTGTTGGCAAATACTTTTTCCCAGTCTGTAGGCTGTCTCCCTGATCTCTTGATGGTTTCTTTGGCTTTGCCAAAGCTTGTCAGTTTAATGAGGTCCCACTTGTCTATCTTCTCTCTTATGACCTGTGGTTTCGGGTTTTGTTCAGGAATTGGATGCCAGTTCCGATTTCCATGAGGGTATGTCCTTCATTTTCTAAGGTTCTTATGGTTTGAGGTTTTACATTTAGGTCTCTGATCCATTTGGAGTTAACCTTTGTGCATGGGGATAGATAGGGGTCCTGTTTCAATCTTCTGCATGTGGTCAGCCAGTTTTCCCAGCACCATTTACTGAATAGGTTCTCCTCTCCCCATTGGTAGGTTGTGGGGGCTTTGTCGAAGATGAGTTGGTTGAGAAATTGAGGTTTTGCTTCTGGAATCTCAATTCTATTCCATTGATCTATATGCCTGTTCCTATACCAATACCAAGCTGTTTTGATGATTGTAGCTTTATAGTAAAGTTTAAAATCTGGTAATGTGATACCACCTGCTTTGTTTTTTTTTTTGTTTTTTTTTTTTTTTTTTGCTGAGGATTGTTCTGGCTATTCTTGGACATTTGTGTTTCCATATGAATTCCTGTGTTGTTTTATCTAGGTCTGAGAAGAATGTTGCTGGTAATTTGATGGGTATTGCATTGAATTTGTAGATTGCCTTAGGTAAGATGAACATCTTCCCAATGTTGATTCTTCCAATTCATGAGCATGGGATATTTTTCCATTTGTTTGTGTCATCTTTGATTTCTTTGAGCAGCATTTTGTAGTTTTCATTGTAAAGGTCTTTCACGTCTCTGGTTAGGAAGATGCCAAGGTATTTCAAATTTTTATTTTGTGGCTATTGTAAATGGAATTGTGGGTTTTTATTTGGGTTTCTGTTTGTTTATTATTGGTGTAGAGAAATGCGATTGTCTTTTGTACATGTATTTTGTATCCTGAGACTTTGCCAAAGGCCTTTATCAGTGTAAGGAGGTTTTTGACAGATTCTCTTGGGTTTTCAAGGTACACATTCATATCATCTGCAAAGAGAGATAATTTGACTTCCTCTTTTCCTATTTGGATACCCCTGATTGCCTTCTCTTCTCTGATTGCTCGAGCCAGGACTTCCAGTACTATGTTGAACAGGAGGGGTGAGAGTGGGCATTCTTGTCTTGTTCCAGTTTTCAGGGGAAATGGTTCCAATTTTTGTCCATTCAGGAGTATGCTGGCTGTGGGTTTCTCATAGATGACTTTTACTATTTTGGGGTATGTACTCCATATGCCTAGATGTTCAAGGGTTTTTATCAAGAAGGGTGCTGGATTTTATCAAAAGCTTTTTCTGCATCTAATGATATAATCATGTGGTTTTTGCTTTGACATCTGTTGATGTATTTAATTACATTTATGGTTTTATGAATGTTGAACCAGCCTTGCATCCCAAGAATGAAGCCTACTTGGTCATGATGGATGATTTTTGAGATGTATTGCTGAATCCGGTTTGTTAGGATCTTGTTGAGAATTTTAGCATCTATGTTCATCAAAGATACTGGCCTGTAGTTCTCTTTCTTTGTTGGATCTTTACCTGGCTTGGGTATCAGTGTGATGTTGGTTTCGTAAAATGATTTGGGGAGAGTTCCATCTTTTTCAATCGCCTGGAATACTTTCAGTAGGATTGGTATCAGCTCCTCCTTAAATGTCTTGTAGAATTCTTCTGGAAAGCCATCTGGACGAGGGCTTTTTTTTGTAGGTAGTTTTTTTAATATGTAATCGATTTCCTTGATTGCTATTGGTGTATTTAGGGTCTCAATTTCTTCTTGTTCCAACCTAGGTAGGTTGTGTGATGTCAGAAAGTCCTCCATTTTCTTAAGGTTTTCAAGTTTATTCCCATACAAGTGTATGTAGTAGTCTCTAATGATCTTTTGTGTTTCTTCAGGGTCAGATGTGACTTCATCTTTTGTGTTTCTGATTGTGCTTATTTGGTTTTTTTCTCTTTTTTCTTGGTCAGTCTAGCTGAGGGACCATGATTTTGTTTATCCTTTCAAAGAACCAGCTTTTTGTTTCATTGATTTTTTTTTAAAATTATCTTTTTGTTTTCTATGTCCTGGATTTGGGCTTTTATTTTGGTGATCTGGATTCTTCTGCTGAAATTAGGGTTTTTGTGGTCTTGTTTTTCCAGCTTCCTTAGGTGGCTTGTTAGGCTGTTAATTTGTGTTCTTTCCATTTTCTTCATGTGTGTTTGTAGGGATATAAATTCCCCTCTTACTACAGCTCTCAAGGCGTCCCAGAGATTTTGGTAAGATGTTTCTTCATTTTCATTTGTTTCCAGGTATTTTTTGATCTCTGTTTTGATTTCATCATTGACCCAGAAGTTGTTTAGCATCATGCTGTTTAGTGTCCATGTTTTTTAGGTTTTGAGGGGACTTTTTTGTGTAATGTTTATTTTTATTCCACTGTGGTCTGAGAAGGTGCATGGTAGAATTTCAGACCTTTTAAATTTGCTTATGCTTGATTTATGTCCAATTATGTGGTCGATCTTAGAATATGTTCCATGTGGTGATGAGTAGAATGCATATTCGGTGGTCTTTGGATGGAGTATTCTGTAGGTATCAATTAAGTCCATTTGGTCCAGAGTCTCATTGAGGTTCCGGATCTCCTTGCTGATTTTTTGTCCTGACAATCTGTCTAGGGTTGTGAGTGGGTATTAAAATCCCCTGTTATGATGGTGTTAGAGTCAATATCTTTCTTTAGTTTTCCTAGAAGTTGCTTTATGAAAGTTGGCGCACCTATGTTGGGTGCATATATGTTTAGGATAGATATTTCTTATTGATGGAGTGAACCTTTTATCATTATGTATTGGCCCTCTCTATCTTTTTTAATTTTTGATGGCTTAAATGGTATTTTGTCTGAAATTAGGATTGCGACTCCTCCTTTCTTTTGTGTTCCATTCACCTGAAAATTTGTTTCCCATCCTCTTACTTTGAGTCCGTGTATGTCCTTTCTAGTGGGATAGGTCTCTTGAAGGCAGCATATTGTTGCCTGGTGATATTTTATCCATTTTGCCATTCTTATTATTTTTTTTTTTGAGTTGGAGTCTCACTCGGTCGCCCAAACTGGAGTGCGGTGGCCGCTTCCGGCCACGGCGCCTCGACCTGCTGGGCTCCGGCGATCCCTCCACCTCAGCCTTCCAAGGAGCCGGAATTACAGGCATGCGCTACCACGCCTGGCTGATTTTTGGACTTATTGTAGAGATGAGGTCTCACTGCCCAGGTGGGTCTCGAACCCGTGGGCTCAGGCAATCCACTCACCTCAGCCTCCCAAAGGCGCGGGATTATTGGCTGAGCCACCGAGCCCGGCTCATTTTGCCATTCTATGTCTTTTTAGTGGTTTGTTTAGTCCATCCACATTCAGGCTAATTATTGAAATGTGAGAGTTCATCCGTATCATAGAGTTCTTATGAGTTGTTGTTCTTCCACTTGGTTTTTTTTGTCTTTCTTTTGGTTTGGGGTTGGTTCGTGTATATTTTATTCTTTTTCCTGTACTCTTGTGAAGAACGTTGTTCTTTTCTCCTTTTCTTCTGCGTTTAGTACTTTCTTAAGTGTTTCATGTAGAGATGGTTTGTGGCAGTATAAGTTCTTAGAGATTGGATATCTGGGAAAGATTTTAATTCTCTGTCACTGATAGAGCTTAGCTTGGCCGGGTAGGTTATTCTTGGTTGAAATTGTTTATCTTTTAGGACTTTGAAGATAGTGCTCCAACCTCTCCTAGCCTGCAGGGTTTCTGTAGATAAATCTGCTGCTATTCTGGTTGGTCTTCCATGGTAGGTGATCGGGCCTTTTTCTTTACTGCCTTTAGGATTTTTTTTTTAATGCCTACTTTGTTTAGGTGAATTATTATGTGTCTAGGAGTTGGTCTTCTCATTTGCTGTCTTGAAGGGGTTCTCTAAATCTCTTGTGTTTGAATTTTTGCATCACTGATTAGTTAAGGGAAGTTTTCTTGAATGGTCCCATGGAAAGTTTGTTCCAGTGTTGTCTCTGTCTCTTTTTCTGCCTCAGGTAGTCCAATTACTCTTAGGTTAGGCCTCTTGAGGTAATCGCTCATCTCTTGAAGGTTTTGTTCTGTGTTTTTGAGTTTATTTTCTGTGTTTTAAAGAGTTTGGGTTATTTCTATATTTTGGTCCTCAAGCTCCAAGATTCTTTCTTCTGCTTGGGTAATTCTGCTTTCCATGCTTATCAGTTTGCTATTTATTTCATTCATAGTATTCTTTATTACTGCTATTTCAGATATCAGCTCCTTCCTAGTTTCTTCTTGTGTCTCCTCAATTCTTTTTAATCTCTCCATTATTGTCTTGATATCTATGTTTGTAGTTTGAGACCCTTCATTCTGGGGGCTCTTCATTGTTTGCATTCCTAAGTCAGTTTTCTCAGTGTCTGCCCTCCCAGGGGTCTGGGAGAGACCCATACTCTTCTTTTGGTTTTTCTTCATTTGTGTAGATTTTTCTCTCTCTCCCCCTTTCCTTCCCCTTCTTTAATTCTGTTTTTGAGGGAAGGTGGGGTTGCTTTTATTTCTCTTCTGCAATATCCTGTTCTTCGTTATGAGGGTCTTCTGGCTTTGTTCACTTTTCCATTTGGAGCATAGGCTGCAATCTGTACTTTTTGAAGTTTTGAGGTTTAATTGAGAGGGAAGCTGTGGTTCAGAATGCTGATTCTAGCATCCACAAGCAGGTGTATAAACACACTGGAACCTATTTCCCTCTGCCTTACAATCTGTCCATTCAGCAGTATGTAGTCTTGGTCCCTAGATTAAAAAGGGGGGTATAAAAGACGAAAATAATGGAGGAAGGGGGGCCAACAGGAGTTTAGAAAGAGAGAAAAGCGAGAGTGAAAACAGATATACATACAAACTATCAGGTGAGAAAGAGACACAAGGCCAGGAAGAAGTGAAGAAAGACATGTAAGAAAGATTCCCTAAAGAGTACTGATTGCTACACAGAGGCCAATAAAATCAAGAAACTGTGTAAGTCAGAAGGTAAACAACAAATGTGATCAAAACCAACAGCTACAATGATAAAATCATAAGTCAAAATAAGTGATCAGACTAAAGTCACTTCTCTGATCTCCAATTCTGGCTTCTCTCCTTTGTTTTTCATTGAAGCATGGGGGTGGGGCTTTGTCTCCTGTTTCGTGCCATTGCCTTAGGAACTGAGGTAAAGTTTGTTGATAGGTGGGCAGGGCAATGGAAGTCTCTGCCTGGTGAATGGCAAGGCAGTTTATGTAGATCTGTTTTTCTCTGCTTGTCTGGGTCCCCCAGCTTGGGGTCTCACGCTGAGTGCCTCAGCCAGGGTGGGCCCAGAGTTCCAGAGCTCCAAAGCTCCAAAGGGCAGTCGGTGAGTGGCGAGAGTGGCCCTGGGCCCCCCACAGGGTACTTCATCCAGGAATGGGACTGGTGTCTCTGAGGGGCGGGTGACCAGAGCCTCCCTGAGTGACCAGCGGCTTGGTGCCGGGTACCAGGCTGGAGACGATGTAGCCTGGGAGGGGGCTGGGACCCAAGACTTCCATGCATGCAGTGGAACAGCAGCAGCAGGGGGCCGCAATATATGGCCCTGCGTGGGACCAAAGGTCCCCGGGCCTTGCACCAGCATGGCTGGTGGTGTCCTGGGGGGTGGGGGAAGAGAGGTAAGAGTCTTTTGGGGAACTCACGTTCAGAGAATCTCACTAGTTCACCTATGCCATTGCCATCTTGTTCCTTTATTAATATCTTAGTACTGAGTCTCATATAGGAATGTGAAATATTAATCAAAGAAGTAAGAGCTTCCCTAAAATCTCATATTGGACTATTATCACTCTCCATTTGAAACCCCACTGATCCTAATTCTATAACAATCAACCTAAGAACATTTTTCTTATGAGCTTATAATATCTTGATGTTTTCTACCATAAGTTAAACTATACAAATATGAGATTAGTTTAGAAGACCCCAATAATGTATTACTCAATTCTATAAACCTTAAATAGAGCTATATGAAGTCAATGTTAAGATAAGTGACTTTATCTCAGCACAAATCGCATATCACAGAGTTCCTTATTATGTGGCTACTAATTATTTCTAAGTCAGTAGCAGTTTTGCACACCAACTTCAATAATTTTATTCAACATGTGCTTTGAAAGGAAATAAATCAATAAGTTAGTAAATTTATCTTCAATGTCTCCTATTCTAATTGGTGGATACCAGAGAAAAATAAAGCATTATTAAATTACCATGCTGATTTTTAATTAAACTAATATGGCTACCAGATTGAATGAACTAAATCTGCTGAATAACAAATAGCATCATATCAACATACATATGCAGATGCAAAGGCATATTTCCAGAAGATCCTGTAATTGCATATTGTGACTATTTCCTAAGCAGTATTATTAATGAAAATTGAGTTTATAGACTCAAGCAATACTAATAGTAAAATTATCAAATAATTTTCAAAATGTCAGCACCATGACTAGCAAATAAATATAAGATAAGCATATTTTTAGGGCAACCTCTTTGGGTCCACTCCAACTGTGGGAACTTTTCTGTTCTCTCAATAAATTCTGCTTTCTCAACAACAACAACAAAAAAGAATTGCATAGTTTTCAAAATATGGAGATATCACTATATACCTACTAAAGTAGATGAACTTTTTTAAAAACACTGACAATACTAATCGTTGGCAAGGATATGGAATAACAGGAACTCTCATTCATTTCTGGTAGGAATGCAAATGGTACAGCCACTTGGCAAGACAGTTTGGCAATTTCTTATAAAGCTAAGCATAGTTGTATCATATCATCCATCGATCCTCCTCCTAGGTATTTATCCAATTAATTTTAAAACTTGTGTCTGCACAAAAGCCCACATAGAAATGTTTATGATGGCTTTATTCATAATTGCCAAAAACTGGAAGCAAAAAAGATGTTCTTTGATACATGCATGTATAAGCAAACTGTGTCATGCAATGAAATACTATTTGTCAACAAAAATGAATGAGCTATCAAGCCATGAAAACACACCTAAGAATATTAAATATATACTTCTAATTGAAGACAGTCCAGTCTTACATGACATTTTGAAAGAGGCAAAATTATAGCGGTGACAGACAGTGGTTGCCAAGAATTGGAAGTCCATGTGGGGTGCTCAAGAGTGGAAGCACAAAGTTCTTACACAAAACCATTCTGTATGTTTGCATTAACAGTAAACACATGGGACCATGCAGTTTGCAAAACACATAAATTCTACAAAGAGTACATTTTAATATATACAAGTGAAACATTTATTTAGGATGATGAAGTATCCCAAGAGGAAATAGACAGTGACAAAAGACACTAACTGTATTACAACTGCATAAAGTAAACTTGCTGGTGGGAGTGGGGGTGAAAGATGCTGACAAAGTAAGTTTGAGAAATACTGAAGGCAAAATGACCTGTAGATACACTCTGAACTCTAGTTGGTAAAATTATTTCCCATGGGGAAATGGGCTGACAATTCTGAAAGCACACTACATGTATACTGGAATTGAACGATAGCACAAATGCATGATGGGTGATGAGAGCAAGATTTGAGTAGGAGCTGAGATTAGGTTCAGTCTTTCAAGAACTATTCCGGTCTTGATTTCTTCTTAGGGAAAAACAAAGGACACTAGTTAACTTATTTTGAAATATTTAGGCATTCCATGAATTATAAAACTGTGATGCAGGGATTTGTGAATGAGACTTTTACTTGTGAAAGATGACATTGCTAGTTATCCACTTAAGTAGAGTTAATTATGTATATGTAAGTAAAATGTAAGTACTCTTAAATCCATGTTGCAGTGCCTTTTAGATGTTCCACTTTCTATAAAGTCTCAACATTTTGCATATATTATATATGATGTAATATTATAGAAATAATGGTATAATATACATATTTTCCCCAGGGGCATCTGATAGCTCTGTATTTTGTTAAAAAGAAATTGAAAGAAAAAAGTATTTTACCCCAGAAATTAAAATTAAATAGGAAAATACTTTTAAAAGACAGTGGAAAAAAATATATATATATACATTTTTTGGCATCCCCTGTGTTTACACACATACACACACACACACACAAACACACACACATACACACACACATATATAGGGTGTGGGTGTGCCACAAAACCTATGCACACTTTAAGAAATGCTATCTATGTATTACTTCCAAAGTTCAATTAAACTATGGTAACAATGTGTAGTACAATATTCGCCCAACAGTGCTTCCGCCATTTTCTTTGACAGTTCTGTCAGTCTTATGGTGATGCTAGCATTCATTTGATTAATGCTGCCTTTTGAGCAAATATCATACTTAAAATGTGTATACAGTTTTTGGCACACCCTGTATATATATAATATATGTACTAAACATATGAAAATATGTATAATATATGTTATGCATACATTTATATAACATACTTTTTCCAGAGAGGCTTAAAACAATAAAAAGAAATGTTAGTAATCATATTCCCCTTAGGTATATGGAGCAATATCTTTATTTTATTTTATTTTATTTTTTTGAGTTGGAGTCTCACTCTGTCCCCCAGACTGGAGTGCAGTGGCCGCTCCCGGCCACCGCAGCCTCGACCTGCTGGGCTCCGGCGATCCTTCTGCCTCAGCCTTCTGAGTAGCTGGAACTATAGGCGCACACTACCATGCCCAGCTAATGACCAATATCTTGAATACACCCCTTGGAATTGGGGTTGGGATTACACAAAGTGTAATCTTGGAAAACTATGTATGGACTCTGTAAATATGTAAAAAAAAAAAATAAACAACACTTTTTTTTCCTTCAGTTTGCACTGGAGTAACTATGCATAGATTCTTATAACTAAATTAAGATGGTGCTTTTGGTTAACTGCAGGGGTTTTGTTTTGCTGGATGGGGTATAAAGACAGAAGTCCAAAGCTGAATGTATTAACATAGAAAGAATTGGAAAGATGGTGTTTATGCGCAGAATTGCATCACACCTTAAAATTCATATGAGGAAGTTCCAGCACTCAGTTCCTCATAATGTCATAGTATGTGAAGATACCAGGTACTTTTAAGAGGGGAATAAAATTAAAGGAGGCCATATGCGTGGGTCCTAATCCATGTGATTGTATGTGGAGGCAAGGTCCTCAAAAACCAAGAAGAGAGGGCTCAGGAGAAACCAAACCTGCCCACACCTTTATGATGAACTTTTAGCTTCCAGAACTGCAAAAAAACAAATGTGGTTCAAGCCACACAATCTGTGGCATTTTGTTATGGCAGCCCTAGAAAACTAGTGCAAATAGTGAGGGAGAAAGTAGAAAAGATACATTTGCTTGCAAAGTGGAGGAAAACACTGGGGAGCAAACCTGAGCATCTAACCGGATTTTACTTACAGTGGCATTGTGACAAGCAAAACTTTTCCTTACTTCACGTAAAATTGTCAATAAAATTCACATTGCTTAGCATTGTTCAGTTAATTTTTAAATTTTAAAAATGTTTTGGAGGGCACGGCAAAGGTTCAAGGCAGATTTGACCTCATTCGTGTTGTCACATGAAGACCTAGTACATCTGGGCTAAATAAACCATTAGATTTATTCTAACTAGATAATCTTTCATTTTAAGTGAATAAATAGTTGTCTATAAATGAATTCAAAATCAGAAGAGTGATAGAAAATATACGAAAAATTTATTTTTGAGCAAAAAGTCCAAAAACTAAATCAGAACAATTTGCAGATGGAACATAGTAAACTAAGCTAAACCACAAAGGCTGGCCCAAGTATAGGAGCTGGTGAACATGGCAACCACTTCGTTGACCTTCCTTACCTTAGGGATTATTCTTTCTTCATTGAGCAAGCAATGAGACATATATATTCAATATCAAAAACACATAAAACGCGTGGATATAGTTTGCTGTCGCCCCTCCTGTTCCTAAGAGGCATGCTTTGAAAATATGGAGGTCTTCAACGGATGAAATTAATCTCAGTGAGGTATCTACCATTTCGGAGGAGTCCATCATGAGGAACTTACTGCCTCTCTCCCCCATTTTGGGCACATATGTGGGGGTAATTCATCAGTTTTCAAGTCCACGCCTTGTCAGAAAAAAGTAGTTTTTGCTGAGCTAATTGCAGTTGACTCTGAACAACAGATGGATGGGAAATACAGTATTTGAGGAAATTCATGTATAAGGATGGCTCACATTTTGTGTGCACAAGCTCTGAAGGGCCACTGCCAGACTTGAGTATGAGCAGATTTGGGTATATGCGAGGGTCCCGAAACCAGTCCCCTGTATTTTTTTTAATAATCAATATTTTTTATTATAACATTGTGTGGTACAGTTAAGGGTTAGGTATACAAATATGCTTCGTTCAGGCACCCTTGTTGATAAGAGGTGTTTCCCGTCCCCAGACAGATATTTACTACCGTTAATCCCATCTCCCTTCGCCCCCATAGTTTCCCACCACTGTCAGTCATTTTCTTATAGTATTACATTGGATGTTCAAGGTCCACTATATGAGTGAGAACATGTGATACTCAGATCTTTGTTTCTGTGAGAGGTCACTCAGTATTATAGACTCTAGTTCCATCCAGGTTGCTGTGATGTTCATGATTTTGTTCTTTTTTATGGCTGCATAGTATTCCACTGTGCATATGTACCACATTTTTTAAATCCAGTCTTCTTTTGATGGACAGCATGGTTGGTTCCAGGTTCTTGCTATTGTGGACAATGCTGTGATAAACATATGTGTGCAGGTATCTTTTTTATGGAGAGATTTGTGTTCTTCAGGGTATATTCCCAGTAGGGGGACCCTGCATGTATTTATGAACAACTATATGTTCTTCCACACATTATTTTCAAACCATTGGGCTTATCTGAAGTTCCAGTGCAGCAGGCATGACTTACAAGAAAATGTCCCTAAATTTCACATTTTGATTGTCGTTGGAGCTGTATACATTGTTAAGAATAAACCTTGTTTTTCGGGTGGCGTCCTTGAGATTTCTATATATAATATAATGACATTTGCAAATAAAGACAATTTCACTTCTTTCTTCCCAATTTGAATATGTTTTTGTTTTTTTTCTTGCCTAATTGCTCTGGTGAAGACTTCTAGCCCTATGGTGAATAGAAGTGATAAGAGTGGGTGTCCTTGTCTTATTTCTAATTTTAGAGGAAAGCTTTCAGTTATATGAGTAAACCATTGTGTGTGGAGTTTTCTTGTTATATATGGCCTTTATTATGTTGAAGTTCATTCTTTCTATACCTAATTGGTTGAGACTTTTAATCATGAAATTATGTTGAACTTAGTCAAATGCTTTTTCCACGTCTGTTGTGATAATTATATGATATTATCCTTCATTTGTTACTGTGATATATCACATTTATTGGTTTACCCATGGAAGATGAATAGATAAAGAAAATGTGGTATATAAATCCAATGAAATATTATTTAAAAAGGAATGAATTCCTGCAACAATAGGGATGAACCTGGGGGACATTATGATAAGTGAAATAAACTAGACACAAAGAAAATACTGTATGATCTTATTTATATGTAGAAATTAAACTAGCCAAACTCATTGACGCAGAGAACAGAATGATGGTTGCCAGTGGCTTGGGGTAGCAGAAATGGGGAGGTGATGATCAAAGGGTACAAAGTTTCAATTATGCAAAAGAAGTAGTTTTTAGGTATATACAATATCTATACCTAATAATACTATATTATACGAGTATATTTGCCATTGGCTAAGAAGGTATATCTTATTGTATCTTACCACAAAAAATAAATTAAAAATAAAGGAGTGGAGGAAACTTTATGAGGAGATGGCTAAGTCTATGGTCTTAATAGTGGTGGTGGTTTCACATGTATTTAATGTGTATATTTACCTTCGAACCCATTGTGTTGTACACTTCACATGTGTAATTTGTATATGTCAATCATACTTCAATAAAGTGACTTAAAATAAACATAAAAATGAACACCCCCAAAATGATCATTTATGGGAGGTATGAATCTACCCAGTTTCAGAAAAAGTTCAGGCATATACTATTCACTATAATAAGATTTTTTTAAAAGCCAGTCATTATTCCTTGGCTCCCTGCTTTCTGAATATAGACTTGAACTTCCATGCCCCACAGAGGTTGAATGTGGCTACATGATTTGCTTTAGTCAAAGAAATGTAAGTGAGAGAATTATGTCTTTAGAACTGGAATATTTTAACAGCTCATGGACAATTTTCTATACTGTCTGTTTTCCATTGCCATGGTCACCAGCAACATTGAAAATAGTGGCTGCTCTGATAGCCCACAAGAAGATATAGAGCAGATGCTCTCATGGAGTCGTGACATACATAAAACATGTGCAATAAATAAAACTTTGCTGTTAAAAGTCATTGAAATTTGGTGGAAAGGGTTGTTTGTTCCCATGGCATGGTATAGCCTATTCTGATTGAGAGAGCCAGCATATAAATGAGTCCTCTAGCTATTAGACATATCAACTACTTCTCTCACTGTTTAAAACTAAATTTGGTTTTGACAACAAAGTATTTTCTCCAATCACCCTTTTCATAGAACAGAAGGGCATATCTTCCCTGGTAATTATGGAAAAACATTTATCCAGCATCTAACATAGAATGAGGGTGCATGCACAAGCATATTGTTGTGTATATTTTAAGTAGACAGTATTATTTCTATTTTACAGGTGTCAGGACTAAAGATGAAAAGTTTGCAGTGATAAAACTGAAAAATGAAAATAAAGTCAGTCATTATTCCTTTGCAAAATAAGCTTGAACACCATAGAAAATCTTCACTTTTGAGCCAACTTTTGACTTGGAGCTATTTTCCTCTTCTTTTATTGTTTGTGCATTAACTCTTCTTATGCCAGGAGCATCAACCATCTAGATGACTCTTAGTGTTTCATTATAGATCTCTTTCTTAGTTTAGGTGTCCTTTCTTCTTGGAGTTCTCCAGTATTGGGATTTCTTATCCATCCTCCAAGATTCCTAAGTTTTGCAAGAAGGCTTCAGACATGGCAGGGAATATGACCAGCAAATATCTGTCGTATGTCACTTTAAAAAAGTGGGTGCCAGATTTGTGAATTTGAAGATATAGGTTTAAAGAAGCAGAATTCAGGGACACTTAAATATTAGGACTGAAATATAATTGATTTGAAGTATACCACCAAGGAACCTCAGCTCAGATGCATGTTAAACCAACAAAAAAGAAAACCTGCTTGGTATGTCTGATATTTGATTTTTTTCATTTGTAAGATTAATGTTGTAACATATTTCAACTAAGGTTCATATGACACTTAGATGAGTAACACTCATTAAGCATCTGGGACAATCCCAGGAACCCATTAGTTGCTCAAATATTATTACTTACAAAAAAGTTGAGGGGGCACACAATTTCAGTAAGTTTTTTCCATATTTTTTTTGCAGAAATGTGATCATTTTGTTATTAATGTAATAGCTTTGTTGGTTGTCCAATGCCCGAAGCTTGCCCCTCCAGCATACAAAATCATACAATAAAATTGATCAAGCAGCTACAATTCACAGGGAAAAAAATGTGTTAGCCAACTTATGACACTTGCATAAAATCAGAATGCTAATTTCTTAATTTTCCACTTAAAACATGATTGTCATTCAATATGAAGGATATGAGTTCTTATTATTTTATCTCTGTTGACAGATTTCATGGAAACTAAATCATAATTAGAATGCTATGTGGAATCTGTACAAGGAACAGCAGATGAGTAGACTTTTAATTACCATCAGGTTTTGTAGCTTAATAAATCGCCTCTCAATATGGGTGGTCTTGTCAAGATTTGTGTCTTTATATTTCATCATCTAATTTTCTCTTTTTAGAATGTTGGTTTAACAACTATTCCATTTCTTTGCTTCTATGACTCAAGTTTTATAACTAGCCTCCTGGAAGATTGACCTCCTTTTTCCTTCAGGAATATTGATGCCTTTTATCTGAGTGGTCCATTCTTGCTTGCCAGAAGCAACTCTCTCTTCTTACAAGACATTCTTATCTCTCAGTTCTCATTTATTGTGTGTTGAGTTTACAGTATAAATGTCAAAATAAGAATCTCATTTTCCTTATTTCTATAATTTTGGGGTCACCTCTAATCAAAGATGATAATTTTCTTTGACCCTCGATTTTCTCCTTAAAAAATGAAGACAACAATAGTATCTTATCTTTCTCATAAGGTTTTTAGGAGGCTTAATAAAACAATGTTTTCAAAGGTCTTAGCATACTGCCTGGCACAAGGTACAGACTCAGCCAATGTTTTAAAAAACTATAATTCTCCCAGTCTCTAACAGTGTTTGACTATGATCTGACTTGTCATAAAAAAGGAGCACTGTCATAGGAAGCCTTTTCATAAAAAATACAACTTGCTCTAGATGTCTCATAACAGTTTCTCCCTCTATCATGTGGATATTTATTTTGAGAAGCTGAGAAAAGTGTTGGAATACTGTGAACTCTGCTTTGTAAGGGTGTCTGAAGTTTCTCTTCTAGCTCTCACTTGAAGAGGAGTCAGGAAAACCCAATAAGATAATGCACACGAACGTTCTTTAAAGATGACAAAACACATTGTATGTAAAGAGGGTACTTATTATTATCAGGGAAAGGGTGGTAACTTTGCAGAGAACATGGGAACAGCAAATGGTATAATGAAGTTTTCTGGAGATGACGAAGAGACATATTCCATAAACTTTCAAGCAGTTCCTTGGTTAAAAAAACTCTTGAGAGATTACTTGCTTCTTTAATGATGAAATTACCTTTAACAGTGGAATTGTTGAAATTACCTAACAACATAACAAGACAAAGTGCTCTGATTGTTAACGCCTTCAGGTGACATCTCCTGGGGAAAAAATCTCCCTCACAGAGATTAGAAAATGACATTTTTCTTCCTTCACTATTTTCATATGCAGCAGCTAGAAGCTACAGGCTAATGCATCAACAAGTCACTTACCCAGCCTCTTCCTTTCAGCAACATTACTTTAAATAATCTCTTGTTTGAATTATTTCATCATTCCACCAGCAGCTCAGCAAGAATTATTAGTCAATCTTTCCTAGAGCCGGCATGGTTGGAAGGCTTAGTAGTTTGAAACTTAAAATTATTTCTTAGCTATGCGAATGGTTGCGATCTATCATTTATTCATGAAATAGTAAGAGGCTGAAATAAATCTTGAAGTTTAAAACAAAAAACCATTTACTATAAGAAGAAAGTAGCCATGGTTTTATTAAGTAGATGCATATTAAAATATACAGACACTGGGATACTTAGAAAAACAGGTGGATATCAATGAGGTTGCCTTTATTCAAATGTGGTTATCTCTCTGTTATTGGCAACCTGTCAGAAAGTTGTTATATATGTAAGTAAGTTAAACATATGTAATTAAGTTACATATAAAGCATATATTACAAATGCATAATGCATATGTAGAATGCACATGCATTTGATCCAGTAATTCCAATTTCAGACCCCCAATGGAGGACAGTGATCCTATGTGTACTAAAACTTGGGTATCTTAGGCACAGTTAGTTTAATTAGACCTCTGTTCTAAGTCACTCTGGTTGACAATTACTTTTGTTGCTCACAATATCAGATTGGACTAAAGCAATGGGCTAGCAGTTTACTTCTTGAAAATTTGGGGTTTTTCATTTCATCTGCCTTCTAAGTGCCCTTGAGTGATTTAAACCATCTGGAGGAGTGGTCTTTGTTCTCATGGAATTGCATTTATCCAGTCCACTCAGCTGCAATATGTCATGGCCTGACATTGCAGGGAAGCAGACACAACATCAGATGCGTATGCTTTGGAATCAAAACAGGAGTGAGAAACAGGCAGAAATATGTGGTCCTTAGTCACCAAAGAGTTCTAGGCTGAAAACTTAATTAGAAAGTCAATTTTCATGTAAATGCATTATATTTTCTTGTATGAGATTGTTCTGACAAGTATTTACTTAGCATCCCAAAGAAAAACAGCTTTAGATGTCTGTGAAATAATCTCAAAAGCTATTTACACATCATCCATTGATTTCGGGGGTTCAGTTAGCTTTGTTAAGTATGGTTATGTACAGTAATGTAATCGGGCATCATTTATCTTCTCTCATCATGTAATTTATACTCTATGGATGTTCCACCTTACTCATAATTACATAAAAAAATTAGGATATATATTTTATTTATTATTTTTCACATTTAAAAAATTTCAAAGTTATGTCTAAGAGCTGGCAATAATGGTAAAAGTTTCCAGCAGGAGTGTTACTTGATACAATGGCACAATATTTGGGGTATATTTTTGTGTATGTGTGTGTGTGTGTGTGTGTTTTAAAATTTTATAGATATTTTAAAAGTTATACATATGTAATTAAGTTAATATATAATTCAGTTATATATATAATGCATACTATGTACTATATATATATATATAATTCATATGCATTTGATCCAGCAATTTCAATGCTCGAAATTAGTCCAATAGATATACTATTTGACTTATTGCCACATTGCTTGCAATAACAAAATATTAATACAAGCTTGCACCCTCTATTTCTCTCCCTCTCTCACTCACAAACACACACACAATCCAAGCTGGTAGTCCATTAATGAGATCAATAGAAGACTACTGTGAAGACAATGTAGACAGCTAGACTTCCATGTGATAGAATCTTAAACATGTTCTTTTACCTCTGTTTGCTACTTTTCTTTCATGTTAAAATTGAAATATGATTGTACGTATTTTGTATGGCTGTTTCAAAGACTACACGCTTATATATAAAGCACTTTACAAAGAGCCTGATATGATAGAAATGACTCCCTAGGTTAGCTATTATTTTATACACCCATTAAAATCATGAACTCAAACTGTTTATGCTTATTTGAAAAGATTGCTAAGATATATTATTAAGCCAGGATGAAAAGCAAATAACAAATAAAATCATGTACATCTATAGCTCATTTAATTAAAAATTATAAAATTCAGATAAACGTTGAAGACTGTTGGAAGAATATGCTAGAAACAGCTAAGTAGAAGCCACTGTTGGTTGCTTTTGAGAAATGGAAGTGAAGATGTAATGAAAGAAAGGAAACATTTAACTTTTAATTTTAGTCCTTTTTTCTATTACTTAAAAAGTTTACCAAGTATATCTGTCTTTTCACAAATGAAGCAAAGATGTTCACATATAGCACGTTGTTTTTAAATGACAAATTTAGTGGTTCTTTTCTCTCCCACCTCATTTGTCTTCAGTGTGACTTAGTGTTCTAGTAGGTCATTCACGGCAGGGTTTAAGCATAGAAGGACCCTATGCTCATACTCACCAGTGGGATTTGATGTGACATAATACAAGTTCTATTATATGATACTCTGTAAATCCCCACACCGCATACTTTACACATAGTTCCACTAAACAGTCTTGATAATTCCCTTCTATCCTAGGCTTGATGGGCTCTTGAACTAGAATATAAAGTTCATGAGAGAAGAAAAAAAGGTAACCTTGCTCAAAACACACAGTCACCAATGTTCATCACCTTTTTCTTCAAGTGGTATATATTTGCTTTCTAGAGATCATGTTTATTTGGATAAAAACTGGGGAAAAGGCTGACTTGGTGGCTCAACCTGTCATCCTAGCACTTTGGGAGGCTGAGGCAAGTGAATTGCCTGAACCTGTGGGATAGAGATCAGCCCAGGCAACTTGGCGAGACCTTGTCTCTACAATAAATCAAAAAATTAGCCAGGCATGGTAGCATGTTCCTGTAGTCCTGGCTACTAGGAAGGCTGAGGCAGAAGGATCGCCAGAGCACAACAGGTCAACACTGGGGTGGCTGTGAGAGTGCCACTGCACTCCAGCCTGGGTGACAGAGTAAGAATTCAACTAAAAATAAATAAATAAATAAAATAATTGGAAAAGCAATGGTCTTTGACCCTTGTGTTGTTATGATGAGTACATCATTCCAGCATTGCTATCTCATCAACCCTCTTTAGAAGAGTGACTTTGCCAAAAGATTTTTTTTAAATCAAAAATCTGTTGGGCTAAGATGGAATTAAAATTTGTGAATAGTATAATATTTGTGGAAACTATGAAATTGGAAATTTCATTTTCCACCTAATGGCATTCAAATAAAAATTAAAAAGTAGTGTGCATGGTGAAGTGTGCCACTTAATTTGACCTCAGGGGTTTCCACGTATCCATTTCTGTATTGCTTTGTGTTTCAAATCATACTTCAAGGTCAATCACCTGTTTCAGTCATGCATTATTTACAACTGAACAAAGGGACATAATTCGAGTAGCACATAATATCACATAGTGCTCTTAAATCCTTATTTGTATTGCAGTGTTAAAGCCTTCTATCATCCCAAGCATTAAAACTGGACCACACTGTCTAAAATGGCTGAGTTATTAACATGTGTCTGTCACATAGCAGATACTCAATTTAAAAAAATACCTGCGCAAATGGCACTCAAATTATTTTCTTGCCATGTGGCAAAGTTAAATACAATATTTTGTGCTGTGTCAGAGTTCTAGTAGAATCTCTGATGGTGTAAAACAATATAAAATATGTCAAACACTCTATCCTAAAGCCAAGTTCCAGATCACCTACCCATGCAAGCATTAGCCCACTGACCATACCAGGGGTATAAAACAAGTGCAGAGTCAAGAGAAAGATTTTAGGGAGTTGTTGGAATTGCTGTGGCATTTCCCTCCTTCTCATTAGTCTTCTCCTTCATTGATAATGCAAGTCAAAAGATTCCAAGAGGAACATTGGCAAGTCAGCCCTTTGGCATTTAGGGAACTGTAGTACAGTAACACTGACTCCTAAAATCACTTGAAACTGTCTAAAAGTAAGAGCGTTTGACTGGAACTATCTCTGTTGGCAAGTATAGCAAAGAGAAGTAAAGGTATTAGAAGGGAACTGAACAACCACAAAGGGCTTTGTGTGTGTGTGTGTGTGTGTGTTGTGTGTGTGTGTGTGTGTGTGTATTTGGAGTGGTACACAAATGAGATCTTTGTGGAAGAGAATAGCTGAAATTGTCTCAAAAGGAATCTCTCTCACAACAAATGTTCTGGAGAGGCAAAAGGACCTCAACATAGGTGTACACTTATAGAAGTTCATTGACTGATGAGGGGGTCAAAATTAAGCAGTCCTAGGTGGCATAATTTATGGTAAAGCAGATGTAGCTGGAGATTCCTAAATTCTAAGGAGAATTATGGAAAGAAATCTATGTAGGAAACTCAAGAAGAAGAAAACAAAACAAAAGTATTGACAATGCTGTTTGCACCATCAGATTTCAATACCATGGCCAGTCAAGACCATTCACTCCCTTTCTCCCTAATCATCTTTCTTCCTAACCCAACACTGAGGGTGTCAGAAATACTTATTAGAAAGGAGAGCTGTAAGAAATGAAGTGTGAAAAAAGGACTGGCTACGCTCCCCTGTGCTGCAGGCCTTCAAACCTGAACCAGGTAAAACGTGAAGAAGAAAGGGAAGACTTAAATTTGCATGACTTAAGATTAGGTTGGACACTTCATTACCTAACAATCACTGAAAAACTTTTGGGATCTGCTCAAGTTTTCATATGGAAGTAGAAATGAGCAAGTCCATAGAGTAATCTTAATGACCAGAAAAAACAACCCAAAATGAATGTTAATGATAATGCATCTTGTAAGTACTAATCCATTTGATAAGCATGTTACACAGAGAACAGTACTTGACCATAGCGATAGATGAATGAATGAAGAACATGCAAATACCTTAAGATATGCAAGTCAGAAAACCAGATCTGAGTTGGCACAATCATAGGAGGATCCAATTCTATTCGAATACCGCCATGATTCTCTTTCTCCTCTTATTTTCTCCCTGGGTGGTGGTTTTATTCACCTAGAGGTCATATCTTTACATTTCCACTTACAAGAAAGAAAAGGAACTGAGAGAAAAAATTCCAGGGGAGGGCTCCCTTGGCTTAGCTTTGGTCACGTGCTCATAATCAGCAAATCACAATGGCGAGCAAACCCACCAAAAAACATTTGTATGCAATAGGGAAGAAGTTGTCTCCCAGGGAGAGGGGTCATGAGAAAGTGATGCTAGAAAGCTAACTCACTGGGGGTCTCTCTCCTAAGTGTTCTAAATATATTCCCAATAAATGAATTGCCAAACTGCTCTATTTACTGGTAAGAGGGCTGACGAATAGATTTATGAACTTTGAGAGCTGACAGTTTTTATCAGTGACTGTGATGACTTACTCACAGACACAGTTAAAGATTCTGGGGGAAGGGAAAGACTAATAACAGCTCTACAGTAGGCAAGCAAGTAACACTCACAACATTTTAGGTAAGGAAATGCAGTTTATTTCTCAGAAACTCTACTTACTGATATGAGTGGCAAGTTCTTCAGGCAATTCTCAGGAGACGTTATGTTTTATAAGATTATCTCTATGAATCTTAATTTTTCCTAACTGTATATAAATTGTTTCAGAACATAGACGTTATCAAATATTTTATGAAACATTTGTTTTCAGTTGATTCCTTTGGATTTTCAGGACTAGTCTTTCCCAGCCAGTTTCCACAAGAATGTAGTTTTCTTATAATTTAAGTAAATTGTCACATGATGAGTGATACCTGGAGGATACCCTTATAATCTCAAACTTTGTTTTAGCACACATTTAAAAATGGTAGAATTAAAACTGATTTCCATTTTTTATTATAAGATGAACTAATTTTATGTCAGCATTGATAAAACTCATTTTAAAACACTTTAAACAATTCAAAAAATTACAATAAAAAAGTCGCTCATAATTTTAATACTTTTTCTTAGATAATTGTTAATGGCATTATTTATTATTATTTTTGATGTCTAATGATGTGTTTGAAATTCTACATTTTTAAATTTTTATTTATATATTCTTTCATAAGAGATACTTCTATTATCTGACCTTTATAGGATTCTGCTTATTTTGAATTTTTTTAAAGGTAAAGTAACAGAATATAGTCTATCTATTTTCACTCTTTGTTATTATTATTTTTTTATAAAACAAAAATCAATCAGGTATTTTTTATTTTGTAGGTTTTTGTTTTGTTAATATAGATAAACTTCATTCTATCTAAAACTGGATTTTTAAATTTTATTGGTTCAATTTTACCTAATTATGTTATAGATGTCTATTGTTTGTCCAGTTCTTGCCTTCATTTGTGATTTTAAAAAAATCTAGACTGCTTAAAGTCAGACACCATTGTTCTTACTTTTGTTTGTACGTGTTGCTGTTTCTCATGCAACTTGAAATTTCACAGAGTCGTTAATTTTCTCTTAAGTGTATTACCTTAACTGGGTTAATACGTTTATTCAACTTCATTCTTATTTTTTAAAACTCTTATGCATGCATTAGTCTTGTTCTCTTTCATTAATGAGTCTAATCCAACTCTTTTGTTTTGCAGATGAATAACATAGGACCGTGGGTGTTATGTGACTTTCTAAAAGTCTTGGCAAAGCAACAAAAGTTCTGATTTTTCTTTTTACACACAGATCACTTCACTTCTGACTCCAAATGTGTGTGGGTTTTCCCCACACCATCTAATTTTCAAGTTCTCCAACTAGGTGCCCTACAAGTTAGTTCATTTCCCCCACTAACTACCCAGAGTTAGTGCAGACTGAATGAATTCATCGCTCAGTCTCACAAGACTTCCCCCACTTCGGATACCAACTTCAAGTCCATGTTTTTACCTGTACTTCTGTCTGTCTGACTAAAAATTAGAGGTTCCCCGATCTCTCCTGAGGTTTGATAATTTGTTGGAATGGCTCATGGAACTCAGGGAAGCAGATTGCTTACTAGATAACCAGTTTATTAAAAAAAAAATACAACTCGGGAACAACCTGATGAAAGATATGCATAAGACAAGCCATGAAACTAGGTTGAGTGCTCGAAGCTTCCAGGCCTTCTCTGGACATTTCCCTCTCAGCACGTACAGCCTGGAAACACTTCAAACCCTGCTGTTTAGGGTTTTTAATGGAGGAACTATTACATAGTCATCAGCAATTAAATTATTGGCCATTTGAGATTGGACTCAGTAGTCATTCCTTCTCTCTTCATTGGAGGTGGGATGGGGCCAAGGTTTTAACCTTCTAACCACATGACTGGTTCCTCTGGTGACCAGACCCCATCCATCAAAAGTTACCTCAGTAGCCTAAGTTCAGACATGGTTGAAAGGGACTTATTATGAATTTAAAAGATGCTCCTCTCGCCCTTATCACTCAGGAAGTTCTAAGGGTTTTAGGAGCTCTGTGCAAAGAACCAGGAATAAGAAATACAAAAATAAGAAATACATATTTCTTATTATATCACAATATCACGCAGAGTGAAATAAAATACCCTACACATCACTCACTCTTCAAAACTGACATTCAAAAAACCATGTCTTACTCAGACTGGGCTGTGAATTTTACAGATTCAAAAGGAAGAACACAATTTAAACAGAAACTTAGTTATCTACTGGCTCCACCAATAAATAAAGTTAATATAGAATAGTGGTAAACAAAGAGATGCTAGACACCTTATGGAAATTGGAACTAGAGATACCCTTATGGAAACTGGAAATGGCAACCAATTCCTGATCAAAACTCTAAGTGCCCATATCATAAGAATAAGATAGGCAAGTAGAATCTCATCAAACTGATGAGCTTCTGCAAAGCAAAAGAAACCATCAAGAGAGCAGGGAGACAATCCACAGAATGGGGAAAAAATATTTGCCAACAGTACATCTGACAAAGGCCTAACATCTAGAATCTAAAAGGAACTCAAACATGCCGAAAAGAAAAAAATGAACAGCCCCATTAAAAAGTGGGCAAAGACATGTATAGACACTTCTCAAAAGAAGATATATGGGCAGCCAATAGACACATGAAAAAGTGCTCAGCCTAACACATCATCGGAGAAATGCAAATCAACATCATATTGTAATACCACCTAAACCCAGTAAGAATGACCATCATTAACAAAACAAACAACAACAGATGCCGGCTAGGATGTGAAGAAAAAGTAACACTTACTCACTGCTGGTGGGAATACAAAGTAGTGCAACCTCTTTGGAAGACAGTGTGGCGATTTCTGAAAGAACTAGAACATGACCTTCCATATGACTCAGCAATCCCCCTTCTGGGAATATATCCAGAAGAACTTAAATTTTTCTACAAAATATTTCTGCACACTCATGTTTGCTGCAGCTCTATTCACAATGAAAAAACATGGAACCAACCATGATACCCATTGAAGCTGGACTGGTTTAAAAAATGTGGTACATATACATGATGGACTATTATGCAGCCATAAAGAAGGACAAACATATGGACTTCTCAGCAACTTGGATGGATTTAGAGTCGATCATACTCAGTGATCTAGCACAGAAACAAAGAACAGAGTACCATATGCTCTCACTCATAAGCAGACCTTGAACAATTATCACAATACTATAAGAAAGGGATTGGCAGTAGCGGGAACTGTGAGGGGAGGGGGGAATGGGATTGGCAGTTGAGGGGAGCTGCCAGGGGATGCAAGGGCACTCCTCATCAACAAGGGTACCTACATAATGAACATTTGAATACTTAGTCCTGAATTTTATCACAAATCTTTAAAATAAAAAACAAATAAATAATAAAAAGATGAAAAAGAGATGCTGGTGCCATAGTCCCTGTGAGGAATCCCCCTCCCTCCATTTCTAGTAGTATGATTCTGTAGAACCTAACTACCCTGAGCCTAGGCATCTTCATCCATAAAAAGTAATGATAACACTAATGTGCACCTCGTAGGGTTGATGTAAGGATTCGTTGGGTGGCTGAATGTGAAATCCTTAGAAATATCTCACAGACATTCAGTAAGTGTTATCAAACTATTGCTGTTGTTTTGATATTGAAGCATGGATCTTTTAGCTGTTGAAGAGGACTCATACGGTGTGAGTGTTGGACAGGTGACTGGCATCATACGAACAGCATGAGGACAGGAAACTAAAAAGAGAGAGAGAAAAACATGCTGCCTCTCTAGTTTCCGTAACTGTTCTTGGCTTGTTATAAAAACATGGCTACACTATTGCTTTTCTCAGCGACACAACTTTATTCTATAAGAACTTAATTAAAAGAAACATATAATACTATGGGGGAAATATGTAGGCACATTGTAACAGGCAGAACAATGCCAGGAATGAGATGACTCAGCAACACAGATTTCTGAAGAAAAAGAACTACTTATGAAAACAGTTACAAGGTGGGAGGGGAGCAAAAAAGAAAAAAGATAATAGTTCCAGCTACTTGGAAGGCTGAGGTGGAGGATCACCTGAGCCCAGCAGGTTGAGGCTGCGGTGGTTGTGAGCATGCCACTGCACTCCAGCCTGGTCGACAGAGTGAGACTCCAACACACTCACACAAAAATAGAAAATGTAGACAGGTAAAAATATCAAATTAAGGGTGATAGATGGCAACACATCCTCAGGTTAGCAACACCTGGAAGTCACTACTTCCCCTAGATATAAGGAGAGGGAGTGGCAGCCAGAACCAGATGAAACCTGGAGATTTTAGAAAGGGTTGTTCCACCGATGATGTCTTTCATGAAATAGCCAGCACCAACCTGTGCCATAACAGGAAGAGAGTAAAGACCCTCAAAGTCAATCCAAAGGACAAAGGATCTCCAGGCTGTGTCCCAGGGCTGCTGTCAGCTGCTCAGAGAAATACACACTGTGTATCTGTGACTATATTACTTTTCATTTCTTGTGTGGCATTTACGCTCAAGGCCAAATACCTCCAAATTGTCTTAAAGACCTGGGATAAATTCCGTGGATTGGCTCATCCAACCTGTATCCCATCCACCTTTCAGGGTGATTTCCTTTAATGCAGAGGCTGAAAGGCTGTAAGTCAAATTTTCCCAACTCATTGCAATGACTGGAAGAAAAATCGGTTCCACGGGTGAATGCATGTGTACACAATTCGGAATGTAGACATGATGGAAAAGGCTGTCCTTAGACTTCAGGTCATGCTGGCAATCAGGGAGGTGAGAACTGAAGGTTGAGAGGTCATTCCAGGTTTCATCACAAACCTGGAGGGGCTGAGAGGCAGCTGTGGGGCGACAGGAGCGTTGGCACCGCTATTTTCAGATCTTGGCTCTGCTTTGCGGTGCTCTTGAACTTTCTGCTGCTCACGACGTCTGCTGCACCAGACCTTGCAACGAAGTAAAAAGCCTATTTCTCCACATTAAGTCCTTTGCTGTTCAAAATTACTGGAGTGTATTTTGCTTCTTGCACTGGACACCACCTCATATAAGCCCCGCTCTTCTTTCTCTCTAACAAACGCCATGCACTTTTTGTTATGAATCACTATTGGGCATCAAATAAAGCTCAGGTTCCTTGGTTCTGAGTCTTTTCCTGAACCCATCTTCCTTTCAGAAAAATCTCACCTTTATGTAATCTATGCTTATATGCTTACTCATTACTCAGGTTCAGGATTGGCTCCAACCAAAACCCTTTAGTTACAGTCCTTTTCTCTCCTTGCATTAATTTCTCTCTCTCTCTCTCTCTCTCTCTCTCTTTCTCTCTCTCTCTTTCTCTCTATCTCTCTCTCTCTCACACACACACACCACACCTCTTTCCCTCTTCTCTCTCTCTCTCCTCTCTCTCTCCTCCGTCTTCCTTTCTCTCCCTTGTCTTTCCCTTCCTCTCCCCCGTCCTCTCTCTCTTTCATTGACCTGGCTCACTCAGCATCTCTGAATGTCTATAGTAATAAACCCCTTGATTACTTATGATGCTTTATTATTATTATAGTAATAAACCCCTTTATTATTTATGATGCTCCCTCTCTTTCATTGACCTGGTTCACTCAGCATCTCTGAATGTCTATAGTAATAAACCCCTTTCCTCACTTACTCTTGTTTCATACACTCATGCCCAATTCTCCTAAGCATATATGGGCAAGTTCCATGTTTGTTGGCTTGTATGTATTTGTTTTGTTTTATAACAAATTCAACAGAACCTATTTCAATGACATGGATATAGCTAGAGCTTAATAAATATCTTCAGGTTAATTAATGATGAGCATAAAAAATTTGCTTTCCGCATGCAGGCTTGGTCTATGAAGACTAGAGTAAACAGGCCCATGGTTTGCAAGATTAATATCATAAAATTGCTATATAGCATTTTATATTCTTTAGCTTCCACGTATCCCCCCAAAAAGTCAGTGACTTCAAGTTAAAGACAAACACATGCTTTTTAATCATCATAAATTAAAAAATATATGTTATCTAATCAGCTTGGACATTGTTTTAAATCTGGCTTAAAAACTAGAAATTCATGTCAGTCATTATTGAATTCCCAAAGAACCACTGGTAGACTACTAAGAAGTAAGTTGCTTTTTTGTTTTCCTTTTCTTTTTTATTTTTTGAGTTGCACTCTCACTCCGTCACCCAGACTGGAGTGCAGTGGCCGCTCCCGGCCACCGCAGCCTCGACCTGCTGGGCTCCAGCGATCCTCCCGCCTCAGCCTTCCAAGTAGCCGGAATTACAGACATGCGCTACCACGCCCAGCTGATTTTTTGATTTATTGTAGAGATGAGGTCTCGCTGCCCAGGCGGGTCTTGAACCCGCGGGCTCAGGCAATCCACTCATGTCAGCCTCCCAAAGGCGCGGGATTATAGGCTGAGCCACCGAGCCCGACTTGTTTTATTTTTCTATCATCTAAGTATACACACAAATATTGATTTACATGCCTATTGGAATATACAGAATATCCCTTTATCTGTGGTTTCACCTTTTGCGATTTCAGTTACCTGTGATCAACCACAGTCATAATATAAAATGATGGAAAATTCCTGAAATAAAAAATGCACAAATTTTAAATTGTGCACTATTCAAGTATTATGATGAAGCCTCTCACTGTCTTGCTCTGTCCCACCCAGGATATGAATCATCCTTTTGTCCAGTATATTCACTCATGAGTCACCCAGTAATCATCAGTTATCAGATTGACTGTTGCTACCAAAGTGTTTGTGTTCAAGTCACTCTTATTTTACTCAAAGCACAAATGTAGGGATGCTGGTGATTTGAACATGGCAAAGAGAAGTCTAAAGTGCTTCCTTTAAGTGAAAAGATGAAAGTTCTCCAATTGATAATGAAAGAAAAATCATATGCTGAGATTGCTGGGATCTATGGTAAGAATGAATCTCCTAGTCATGATATTGTGAAGAAGGAAAAAGCAATTTGTACTGGTTTTGCTGTTATACCTCAAATGTTATCATAGGTATGTATTATAGGGAAAGATATAGCAGATATAAGATTTGGTACCATCCGTGGTTTCAGGCACCTATGGGGGTCTTGGAACATATTCCTTTCAAATCAGGGGATGCTTTTAAACCTACAAAATTTGAGTGTTTTCTAAAGCACACCACACCAGTGAATAAATATTACATATTAACATGGATGACTACAAATAGTGACAGTGAATTATGCCAAGAAATAGAAATGAATAAAAACACTGCAAATTAAAAATCACCATGTAAATATAAAACACTGATAATTTAATTTAATTTTCTTTATTTTAATAGCTTTGGAGGTACAAATGGTTTTGATCTGAGCTTTAAGTGTACCCACCACTTCCTCTTGTTCATATTGTACCCTACAGATGATTTTTTATGCCTCCACCCCTTCCCTTCCTCCCCCTTCAGAGTCTCCAGTGTCTATGATACCATTCTCTATGATTTTTGCATATCCTTAATTGAGAATATGCATATCCTTACAAGTGAGAACTATGGTGTTTGGTTTTCTGTTCCTGAGTTAGTTCACTTAAGATGATGCTCTACAATCCCATCCAAGTGTCTGCACAAGATTTCATTTCATTCTTTTCGATAGCTGAATAGTATGCCCTCAGTGTATATCTAACACATTTTCATTATCCACTAAGTGATTGATGGGCATTTAGGTTGATTCCACATCTTTACAATTGTGAATTGTGTGGTGATGAACATGCGTTTGCAGGTGTCTTTTCCATATAATGATTTCTGTTCTTTAGGGTAGATACCTCGTAGTGGAATTGTTGTATCAGATGGTAGATCTATTTTTAGTTGGCTGAGAGATCTTCATCCTGCTTTCCATAGAGGTTGTACTCATTTACATTCCAACCAACTCTTTTTCATATAACAATCTCTGTTCTTTTGGGTAGATACATAGTAGTCGGATTGCTGCATCAAATGGTAGATATACTTTTAGTTGTCTGAGAAATCTTCATTCTGCTTTTCATAGGGGTTGTACTAATTTACATTCCCACCTACAGTGTGTGTCTGTTTTCTCTGCATTCGTGCCAGCCTCTATTGTGTTTTGATTTTTTAGTAACAGCCATTCTGACTGGTATAAGGTGGTATCTCATTGTGGTTTAAATTTGCTTTCCCCTGAAGATGAGTGATATTGAGCATTTTTTCATGTTTGTTGAACATTTGTATATCTTCTTTTAAGAGATATCTGTTCATGTCATTTCCCACTTTTTAATGGGGCTATTTGATTTTTTCTTGCTGATTTACCTGAGTTCTTTTTAGATTCTGGATAATAGTCCTTTGTCGGACTTATAGTAAGACACCGCTACTTTATTTTAAATGAGGATGACTTTTCTAGCAAGGAAGCTATAGGCTTGAAACCAAGCCTTCATCTCACATTTAACAATGTGGACATGGGCGGGTCACTTATCATCACTAAGACTCATTACACTCACCTTACAAATGGGAATGAGAAAACTGGATTTTGTTTCCTTGATTCTCTTGAATCAAGACATTCCACCCAGCATCTATCTCCATTGAGACAACCCCAGCTAATGTGCTCTGAATACAGACTGTAGATTAACAGCAGATTTTGATCAGATCTTGAAAGTTTTCATGCCACAGTTAAAAAAAAGTGATATGACCCACAGTGAGGACACTTTTGGCTAACATCAATCATCTCTTAAGTCTGGGGTAAAATTAGAGAAGAAAAAAAAAAGGCGGAGGAGGGGAAGCTGCGATGCAATATTTGTGGAAAACTCTTGTTCCTGCCAAAAGCACTAAAACATCTGCATGCAAAGGTTCAGTTCTCTCAGTCATCCAGATGACCGGCACAGAACAGGTCGAGAATCCAGATATTTCACCAGAGTGGATGCTGTGTGTCCAGATGTTTCAGTATCATACAGAACTGACTTTAACTCACGTCTCTTCTCTCTGGGTGATAAGTTTCATTTCTCTTTTTCTTTTATGATTCTTGGAATTGGATGTTTTAATTTAGTCAATCACCTTTGGATCATTAGTCAGATTATATTTTCTGTACAATCATAATGAATATTACACAGTAGCTCTGTAATCATAGTATTTGTTTCAATAAAACTTGTGGTTTAATGAACAGAAACAAAGTTTGAAATCTTTGGCTTTAAAAAATTTATTTCCATGATAACAATTTTATTCTAACATGTTGGAGGAAATTAAATTTGAATAAAGATGAAGCAAATATAACATTGATGTTTTGGGAACAGAGATTATCCATGAATTCTCAATCTTGATGTCTCTGAATTGATAAATTATGTTTAATCTGGCTGCAAAACTTAGTTCAGAACCAAATGCCATGCTAAAATTTTCTTAGGGTCGTATCCCTTAGATAACAAGCCACACAATCGCTCCCTAAGTTTCCCATGAAATTCTGCTTTGTTACCATTCCATTATTCACACTGGTGATTTTCACCTGATACTGAGGGCTCTGAGCGTTTTTGGTCATTAAACCTTCATCTTTTAAGGTGAGCAGACTATCTCTCCTCCATCAATATAGTGCATCACCTTAGCATTTTTCCTTCCCTTTCTTCTTCTGTCTTCTTTGGTGAAACTTCAAATCAATCACACAATTGTTCACTTTTCAATGAATGACTGCAACTGGTTTTACTGCCCAAGCTTTCCAACGGTGCAGATAGAATAGAACCCAGATCTGTGATAATGGCATTAGTGCGGCCATGGTAGTATAGTGGAACACGTGTTGACTGGAAATTAGGAAACTGAGGTTGTTTTGTTTTGTTTGAACTATTTTGTTACTAATATATGCAATAGATGTTTAGTTTACCTTGTTAAGTTTTCATTTCCTTAACTAGCAAGTGAAGGTTGAAAGAGGAGATCTCTGATGTGCCTTTGCTTCATTAACTTCCTGTTACATTTTCTGGGTCTGAGCTGGCATAAACAGGATCAGGCTATATTTGCTTTTAATACACACTTTCCCTCAAATTTACATTTTTCTTCCACGCACACACAATTAATATTTTTTCTCCATAAGATACAAAGTGACTCTATAAACATTTGAAATTTCTATGCAGCTCATAACAAGTGTCTCAAGACCAAGGACTCTCTGAGGAGTAAGAATACAGTCAGGGCACAGAGACTAATGCATTAAAGCTATCCGAATGTGGAAAATCCAAATTAGCTGAATATTGATTGTCCATTGAACATCTTGTCTATGCATTGAAGAAGGTTGAGAGATACTACTTTATGTAGGACTGCTTATACATAAACAACTTTTTCAAAATATGAATTATGCTGTTATAAAATACTTTAAGTTATAAAGTACACATGTATTTCATCAATATTTAGAGTTCATTAAAGAGTCTAATAAAGCACCAGTCTTCAAAATGTCTTTTATTCTTCATTTAAATACATTTTTTAAAAAGAAAAAAATGCACTTAAGCAAAATAAGAGTCTAAAATGAAAGAAAACAGATATGAAAATGAGAAAAATCAGTAAGGTTGATGTGGCTGAGCACAAGGGAAACTGATATTTTCACACAACCAAATATTAATTCAAAGAGAAAGTGAGTTTCAGAGCATAACTGAATGTCATTGCCCTTTGAAATGTCAATTTAGTGAGATCCACAGTTCATCAACTAAATTAATCCTTAACCTTAAGAGGGTTTTTTTTTCTTTAGAGGGCAAAATTTTGGCCAGAACATTGCCGCCATTGCCTTGTTAAGATATGATGTGGCCTGGTGCTCTTTGGGCTAAGGTTAGGCCATGTTTTCTTAAATGTTGGCCTCCTCCTCTACCCTGAGGATGTGAATCACCTCTCTCTCTCTCTCTCTCTCTCTAATTTACTTTCTAAATAAACTATATCATCTAATCTAAAAAAATAATAAAGTAGGCTCAATTCAACAAAGAAAATAATTTCTTCCAGAAAGGTAGCAGTCATGAAACTTCAGCAGTTATGAACTAAAGTACTTATACAAATATGAAATAAACTTTATGTGTACATATACATCCACAGGTATATGTTTTTATTTAGTCACATAGTGGAATATCAGGAGAGATATATGAAAACATAGACGTTATCCTTGAAGAGGAGATTATGGGTAACTTCCATGAGACACTTACTTTTGTTTTATTAACGTTTAAAAATAAATGCAAATTGTATTTGAAAAATAATAATCTATTAATAAATTAACTAATTAATGTGTAATGCATGGAGGAATCATTGGAATATTGCTTCTGATTCTTCATCAATTGGACTCAGTCATCTAGAAGAGCAAATATCAAATTAAAATATCATATAGCAACAGAATATTATACAGCCATAAAGAAGGACAAATATACGGACTTAGCAGCAACTTGGAGTCGATCATACTCAGTGATCTATCACAGAAACAAAGAACAGAGTACCATATGTTCTCACTCATAAGTGGACCTTGAAAAATTATTATACTATAAGAAAGCATTTGGTAGTAATGGGAAACTGCCAGGGGAGGGAGGGTGGGATAGGCAGTTGAGGGAAACTGCTAGGGGAGGGAGGGGCATACCTCATTCAACAAGGGTACCTGCATAATCAATGTTTGTATACCTAACCCTGAATTGCACCCCACATCTTTATAATTAAAAATAATAAATAAATACATTTAAAAAAAAGAATCTCATATAGCTTCAAAAAATTTCATTGCTCAGGATGTACTCTATACCAGTTAAATTAGAAACTCTGCCACTGAGATCTAAACAACAGTATTTTTAGCGTAACCCTCCATTCAGGTGATTCCAATATTCAGATCAATTTGAGAATCCGTGGTGTAGAACACAGATGAATGAGCTAGTCTTGGTCACTTGGAATTTTCCTTGAGGACTGTGACCAATAGAGAAATAACATAAAAACGCAGTTTCACAGTAATGAGTGTCCAGTGATAGCATTTTAAATTAAATTCTTTTTGTGACTTTGTCTCGGCTAACTTTTCAATTGTCTATTCATCCTTGGTTCATATCGATTTCCAAATCTGGTTCAGCAACATTTCTGTTGATTCTGTAAACCACCTGATGGTCTTTCTATAAATTCCTTGTTAATGAAAGCTACTCAGTTGTTTGTTACCCAGACCACTGACTGGTACATCTTTAATGTGTTCTTAAGGGAGTCGGTAATTTGAACTATGTAAAAAGAGAAAATAAGCAACTGTATGGGTAAGCAAAATGATATATTTATAAGAGAAAAATGCGAATCAGTACTATTTACAATATTTACTCAGCTATATACTGCATATTACGTACATGTGATCATGGTTAATATGCATTTTCTCCATTCATGGTCTCTTCAAGATCCTAAGGTAATTACTATAATTATACTCATGTAACAAATGAACAAACTAATATTTAATCAGGCTAAGGGTTTGAAACCAAGTAGTTTTATTCAAAGCCTATTCTTAAATCCACAGTGCTATGCAACTTATCAATGGACAAAGGTTATCCTGATGGTAGAAAGAGTGTTGTGGTAAGAAGGAGATGACCAAAAGGTAATTACAAAGATAGGAGAGTCTTGGGATACATACGCTTTTGGAAATGCATAGTTCTCTGATATGATATTGGTATATTACTCCACCTACTTCATTCATGTTATTCTGTTAGTTAATAAATTGTTGATAACAAGCCAGGCTCGGTGGCTCAGCCTGTAATCCCACGCCTTTGGGAGGCTGAGGTGAGTGGATTGCCTGAGCCCGCGGGTTTGAGACCCGCCTGGGCAACGAGACCTCATCTCTACAATAAATCAAAAAATCAGCTGGGCGTGGTAGCGCATGCCTGCAATTTTGGCTACTCGGAAGGCTGAGGTGGAAGGATCGCAGGAGCCCAGCAGGTCGAGGCTGCGGTGGCCGGGAGCGGCCACTGCACTCCAGTCTGGGCGACAGAGTGAGACTCCAACTCAAAAAAAAAATACAAATTTT